>VWZI01014759.1:58096-81615 GCA_013396835.1 Psilopogon haemacephalus
GGCTCTTTACCGGTGAGGTGAGGGAGCCGGGTGGCGGGGCCGAGGTCTGCCTTGGGGCTGTCGGTCACTGGCCCCGCGATGCGGGTCATCGGTTCTTTACCGGGAGTGCAAAAGCGGGTCGACACACGGAGGTGAGGCTTTTGGCTTAATCCAGATCTGCACAGAAGGGGCTGCTAGGCGGTAATTCCGCAAAGCTAGCACACCGGCTGAGATTCACCGCAGATTTATACAGGAAAATGTATTCACAGATTTATACAGGAAAATATATTCGCCGTGCCTCAAGCCAGCGCCTGTTAACCAGCCGCTGCTTGGCTTCTTCTTGCTTCGTGTTAAAGATACCAGCTACCCCCAAGTGCACTGTGCATGCTCCAGGGGGTAAGTGACTTACAGGGGCAGGAGACTTCTGGAGCTAGGAGGTGTGGGTTTTCACATTATAATGGTGTTATAAACCTCCCTAGGCACAACTTGAAGCCCTTTCCTCTTGCCATATCAATAGTTACCTAGGAGAAGAAATCTACCCCCACCTAACTGCAAACTCCTCTGGATAGCTGTAGAGAGGGAGAGGACATCTCCTCAACCTTCATTTCTCCAGACTAACCAACCCCACTTGCCTCAGCCACTCCTCAGAACATTGGATCTTTAGACCCTTCATCAGCTTTGCTGCCCTTCTCTGGACCTACTCCTGCACCTCAGTATCTCTCTTGTCCTATAATGCCCAAAATTGAATCCAGTACTCAAGCCGAAGCCTCACCCATGCCAAGTACAGCAACAAGTACAGTCACTGCCCTGCTCCTGCTGGACACAGTAATTTTGAAACAGGCCAAGACACTGTTTACCACCTTAGCCACCTGGGCACACTGCTGGCTCATGCCCGCCCAGCAGCACCTCCAGGCCCTTTTCCACCAGCCAACTTTCCAGCCACTCTGGCCAAGTCCATAGCATTGCTTGTGGTAATTGTAATCCAAATGCAGAACCCAGCACTTGGCCTTGTTACACCACATGCAACTGATCTCAGCCCATTGCTCTAGTCTATCCAGATCCTTCTTCAGAGCCTTCCTGCCCTCAAGCAGAACAGTTCGGTGTCATCTGCAAACTTGCTGAGAGGGCACTCAACCCCCTCATCCATACAATTGATAAAGGCTTTCAACAGGGTTGTACAACAATGTTCCCCAAGGTTCAATACTGGGAACTGTCCTCTAATATCTTTATTAATGATCTGGATGAGGGGATTGAGTGCACCCTCAGTAAGTCTGCAGGTGACACCAAACTGGGTGGGTGGGTCGATCTGCTGGAGGCAGGGAAGCTTTAGAGCAAGATCTGGACAGGTTATACTGATGGGCTGAAGTTAATTGTATGGAGTTCAACAAGGCCGAGTGCGAGGTCCTGCACTTGGGTCACAACAACCGCATGGTAAGCTACAGACCTGGGGATGTGTGGTTGGAAAGCTGCACTTTGATTCTGTTCCTTTGATGCTGGGAGGGGAGTGAGTGAGCAGCTGAGTAGGGGCTTACCTGCCAGTCAGAGTCAATTCCCTGCACCCTGACTGCCCAGTACTGCTGAAACTGATGGAAAACAGTCTGGAGAAAATTTCGCAATCATTAGTAAGGAGTTGGATGTTAAAAAATTCTTAGAAGTCAATTATTTATAAACATTTATTTGACATGCAAATATTACAGAGTAAAGATGGTCTTGCATACAAGATATTTCTTTTCTCGTATGGCAAAATAATTTAAAATTTCCCCATTTCTTTATCTATTTTTGAACACTGAATGTTGCTGATGTTTCCACTCAGGCTGCCCACAGAGTATGTTGTGATAAAGATCAGGCTTCAGGCTTGCTGGTTTTGGATGTTTTACGTTTCAGAAGAGAAAACATTTTTCTGAGCCTTTGCAATAAAAAAGTGGCCACTTGTGCTTCGTCAGATGGTTCTCCATGTACCTGTTTTTTCATATCTCCATAGGCAGACATAATGACAACTTGGAAGAGATGAATCAAGACACAGATCATCACTAACATGAAAGAAGCTAGAAACAGAGCACCTACCAACCTGTTGGATGAAAATGGGGTATCTCTGAAAGCTGAGACACAGTAAGAGAGTATGGTCTGAGCAGAATGAATCATGCTGTTGTACATCCATTCATGCTGCCCAAACACAAGGTAGCCAAATACCATAAAAGCAGAGAAGTATATCAGTACTATGAGGGCCATTGAGGAAATTCCAGGAAGGGCTACCGAGATGGATCTTTGTACAAGGCGCACGTCATAAACCAACTGAAAATATTTTAGAGTCTTCAAAATGGTAAGAAATCCTAAGAAGCCCATAGAAATCCTTAGAATCTGATCTAAATGAGAAACTGCATGAAAATGAATGAAGTCATTTGGGTGAAGTAAGTAAAAATGCACTATATCTGCTCCCATCTTAAACTTGATGGCCTTTAAAAGGACAAAAAGGAGGAAAGCTGATTTTAAGCCAAGATTGATTATGTTGGAGATGTTTTTAATATAATCTTTTTTCTCTTGGTATATGGTGTAAAGCTCATCTGCAATGTAAATGAATAGAAAGGCAAGAACAATTGCAAACAAAATCATTTGAGCTTTAGTTTGCTGTTGGAGAATGGGGAGTGCAAAAGAATGTACTGCCAAACTCTTCTTTATGATCCCAAAATGAGACATTTCAAATATGATTGAGATGGTGCAAAAGAGGTCTGCATCTGAGTTAAACGTAGTTAATTCGACAATCACAGCCCATGTCTTGTCATCAAGCCAGTAGCTCTCTTGTAGGGCATTCAGCCTTGTTGTTGAATTAGGACTTCTTTCTGCAGGGAAAAAGTAAAACGTGTACCCTGCTGGTCCATATGTGTGCAGATCTCCGTATGAATAATACATCCACTGAGTCCTGTTTTGCTGGTAAGTGAACCCATCATAACTGCTAGCGTCTTTGGAAACAGACTGGTTGGCAGCCTTTGTCCAAGTGCCAGCATAGTCCCTTGTCTCTGGAACGTCACTACTGTAGACATGAAGACAGTGGCTCTTACTGATCACCAAGTTATTTACAGAGCTGTGAGGATGGAAACATTTCTTCTCAGTATCTTTAGCCCGCACTTGCCTCATCCTAGGCAAACCAAGGATTTTAGACCAACTCTCAGAAAGAAAGGTTGGCTGAACGTCACTGTGGATCAAAGGCAAGAATGAGTTTTTCACCCACCTATAGATATCTTCCAGCTTATTTACACTGGAGAGTCCTGGGGATAATTTGTTGTGGATGAATCGATTGTAATGGAAGCTATCAATGTTCTCATTGGAATATACAAAATAAAAGAGCAGTGTTAAAAAAACAAAGTGACTGATCAAACCTTTTATGAAAATAAATGCCTTAGCTTTAATTTGTGCCCTTTTCAGCATGTTTGCCATTTCATCAGCTTCTAAAGGCTTATAATACTTGTTGCATCTGGTTTCAGCAAGTTTCAAGTGCATCTCTCTCATCTCATCAGCACTCATAATTTGTTTAGCAAACTTAACCTCAAAATATTTTTCCTGACTTAACCATGTGATATTTTCACAGGATTTTGGGCAAATTGTACTCATAGCTGAGAAAAATGTGATTTTTAGAAAGGAAAGGAAGAACACATTCTCAATAAATGACATTACAGATGCTAAAAGCCACTCTATGGAAGTCTGATAACCATAAGACAAGCCATATAACACAATGAAAAAGGAAGACACCCCAGTGACAGCTATAACCAGTGCCCACGATAGACAGGTGCGCCACCGACAAAAAACTAGGTGCAGTCTCTGGAGAAAGGTCATGGAAGCAGAGTTTGGTGGTTTCCTTTCTTTCTGAAAGTTATCCCCTACTTCTTCATAATTATTTCTAGGGTTGGAATGTGATGGTGGCCTTCTCTGGGAAGCTTTAGCTATTGGAAGGGAATTTGTGTCTGTCATCTGCTCCTCTGTTGCAATGACATTTGCATCTCTTTCAGAAATGGTGCAATTATTCCGATATGAGGGACCTAACTTGCTTCTTGTCTTTCTGGAATGTGGAGGGCTCTGTGACTTGCTCAAGCTGGGAAACTTCTCCAAGGGATTCGTATTCCTCAATTGTGCTGAAATTCCTGAAAGGTGCATTTTTTGTGGTTGCTTCTTCTGGTTCTTAAGATTTCCAGACAGCAGGAGTGAACTTGGGTTTATGTCTTTGTGATTCACACCACGAGGAGGAGAGTCCTTCTGGGAATACTTAAATAAGGCAATTATAAGGATTTCCACAGGTAGAGTAATCAAAGCACACTCAATTCCTACTATTATTGATCTCATAAAATTCAGGTGTACTGAGAATTCTTCACTCTTGTGAGCATTAAAGAACATAATGTTTACAAACAAGTTTAATAATAGTATTGCTAAACAGGAAGACAACCTTTGGAGCCTGCTGAAAGTGCCAGTAGGAACACGGGCAAAAACTGAGAGCCACAGATGGCCCTCTGTCAGGCTTCTGACAAGATTAATTAAAAAATAGTCAGTTCTGTGCAGAGGTGCCTTGGGATTTGTGACAGAAAATGATCTTTTTAGTAAGCGATCACCTTTGTCAAGGGAAAGCCATTTCCTGCACACAAAGAACCAGATCTTCCTGGTGGATGTATTCTCAACTTCAGCTCTGCTTAAGAACCAGCCTGGAGATGAGCCTTTGTTGTTGTGCCAGGTCTTGAGGATGCAAATGTCTCCCAAGTCTTTCTTAGTAGTTAACAGAAAGCAATCAATGCTTCCTTGTTGTAAAGATGGAAAATATGGGTGCCGTAAACAATGGACCTTGCTCTTGCCATTCTTGCCAAAGAGCTGAAGAAAGACATCTGCCGTGGTTCCGGCTCCGCAGCGACTGCCTGTGTATAAAGTGACCAAATACCTAACTTTGTCAAAAGGGTCGTTGTCTGGCAGGACTATAACCTTGCCTTTGTTGATCCTGTCAGCTCTGTCTTTTCTCACAGCCCAGATGGCCAGAAGAGAATAGATGGCAAAAATAAAGAGCACCGCTAAGAGGGTCACTGGGTTGCTATGTATGTCTGCTATCAGAACTTTCCCCAGATCTACCGTGTTGGGGGCAACTATTACTTTGGCTGCCAGGAACCTGATACTAGATGTGGATGTATTTAACACAGAGCGGGCCACTCGACTTCTGCGCCTCTGCTTCAGATTGCAGATACAATGCACCCTCTGCCAGTTGGTCAAGGGGCCAAGCCTGCACGTGTCTTGCCTCCACAGACTTTGAACGTTATCCAGAAATAAGCACTGATCGCCAAAGATGTGAATGCTCACCAGGCTCTGAGTTTTAGAGCTCACGACATAAGGTGTCTGCAAGACAATGGAGATATTATAAGCCTCTCTACTGCTTTCCTGAGCTGTGGCTCTCAGCAATGACTCTGAGAGGCAGATAACATACGGAGCCTCGATGTTGCAGTCAGTTCTAACTGTGTCAGTTTTGTTTGCCACTGTTGATTTGTTATGAAAAGCTTCAAATGAGGCTATAGGCTGAGCATGAATTACATTAGTGCCTGTAAATACTAGCACCTTGAAAGTAACTTTTAAATTGGTCAGGATCTGAAAGTATGTGGTTGTGGTATTTCTGTTGACTTCCAAACTAAATCCTCCGATTGTGTGAGCTTGTGTTTTACCAGGTCCTATTGCTAACTGAAAAGTTGAAGATTCCTTATCTTTTCTAGCAATAATAATTTCTGCTTTTTCAGGAATGATTCCTAGCAGATGCCCATTAGCCTTGGTCTCTGACATTTTAAATCCCAGGACCGTTGTTGTGATTTCTGATGTGTAACCTAACCAAGGGAAGGGGTTGTCATCAAACTCGAAAAGGGCAGTGGAAATCACAGCGTCGGGGGACAACCCTGAATAATTGCCCTTTTTTAGTAATGGATAAAAGCAATTGCTGCAGTTGTCTCCGGTAGAGAAAGCACTTGTAATATTCCAGGCTTCATCTTTTTTCAGAATGATGTTCCACATTTTTGTTTCCATTAGAGTGTCTATTTCTCCAGGGACTTTGCCCTGGAAAACTATCTCTGTTAAATTTTCTGTGATGGACACAACTCGTTTAACTCCATTTACGTTGACACTCCTGTGATGCAGGAGAGCAGCTCTCAGGACATTGGACAAGCAACTTAGTATTCCACTGGTCTGAATTTCTGCTTCTTCAGACCAGTGGCTCTCGTGTCTCCGTATCTTCAGCACTCCCGTGGCTTCTGCCAGTTTCCTAATAGCAAGGTCTTGTGATCTGCGGGTCACTTCATCAGCTTCCTCTGTGGCCTGACAAATAGAAGCAACTACTTGGTTGACTTCCATTGTGCTCTCAACTGAAATGTTCAGGGCTGTTTTAATCAGGTCTTCTCTAAACTGAGCCTTAGGGAGATGGAGACTTGGTGCAGCTTTAACGTAGTTTAAGAGTGAGGCTGCTAGGTAAGTCAAATAACCTGCACTAAAATAATCACCAGCCTGGATATAAGATGTCATGTACTTGCTTAAACTGCTCAGTTCTTCAACTGATAGTGGTTGACTGCTAGCAGGGTTTTGCACAAGAACGTGTAAATTCACTTGAGTAAACGCCCCAAGGGAGTCACGAACTTGAACATAGAGTGTCAAATTGTAGTTCTGAGAGAGCACTCCAACTGGGAGAAAGGATGGAGGAGTTTTAGGCAGATAGCCAAAGTACAGAATTGTGCCAAATGTGTTTTCCTCCACAGAAGTTATTTTGGTAGTTCTGGGTACATCAGAAGCTACTATCACTTTATATGTCAGAGGTAAATGTCTGTCAGAAAATCCACTGCATTCAACAACAAATTTTGTCTGCATGGCTATACCCCAGCGTGGGTCAATGGTACACTTTCCTGCCCTTGGAGGAGAATTGACCCTAAATGCACGTCTGTACATAGAGGACCTACCATCCCAGGTAGTTACATTTAACGTGAGTAGGTAGGATTGCCGTACAGGCTTTGTAAAAGTCAGAGCATGTATAGACAGGTAAGCCCCATACCTCCCTGTCGTGGTTCTGGAAGACCAGTCAAAGCTGACTTCTCTAGAGTTACCAGAAAAGAGGGACCAGTAGTAGACTGGCTGGTTGTGTGATCTACAGTTCAGGCACTTTCCAGACAAGATAAATCTCTCTGTTGGAATTAGAGTTGTACCACAGTTTTCAATGCATGTCACATCCAGGAGAAGTGGAGAGCCAGCCTTCACATTTACACTTTGGTCAGCATAACTCCTCCTTCTGCCCTTTTCAATCACTAGACGGAAGTGATACATGGCATTTCCTGGGAGGAATTCTGGAGGCACTGCTTGAAATGGACCTGAGGGTGTTACCCATCTCAAATCTTTCTGGTTCGGGTGACATTTCTTTCCTGGGCTGAGTGCCATGGTTTCATAGTCCGATACCTCTTTAGTGCAGTACCAAGTAAACGTGATTCCCTTTAGTCCTTCCTGAGAATCAGGATCATAAGATGCAGAACCATCGAGAGACCACTTCTCAGAAAACCCCACTGTGCGGAGTGTCCCTCCTGCAATATTTGCCACTAGATCGGTGCCCTCGATCAGAATGTAAATTTTATCTGAGCCCCTGAGGATTACCTGTGTCCTAATCGGCTCTACCTCAACGGTGAAATAAAAGAGATACAAGCCGTAATCTAAAGCGTAACCGAGAACAGATATGACTATCATATTAAAACCATATATCAAAGAAGAGGTGATTGGGTTTGGCCAGTCAGGTTCCACTGTTGTGTTGTGAACAGGATAGATTCGCCACAGGGGCTTGATAGAAGCAGCAACATCGCATTGTAGTAGCAATCTGACAAAGAGGTAAAAAGATGCCCCTCTTTTCTGGTGCAGGATAGTGGTTTCATAGGGTTTCTGAATATACACAGCATATATCCGACAGCCTTTTTGCTGGCAAGATGGTGGTGCTTCTATGGCTTTTGCAGCATTGTTGTTGACTCTGACTCTCAAAAGGTCCTGTGTAAGGGTGCTTCTGGTACATTCCACTTTTGCCATAAACCCAGTGTATTGCTTTGGATCAAAGGGTGAAGCAGAGTGACGGATGAAACGTGTAATGTTTCTTACTTGATTGTTGTATGTGTATGTGCTGTTCTGGAGAAGGAGGCCTGTTTGTGTTCCAAAAAGCTGCAGATGGAAGGTCCACTCACACCGTAGCATCGGATCTTGTGCAGGGATAAACTGCACTAAATAAGTAAAGCTCTGCAGAAAAGGAGGATCGCTGCTGCTGAAAACATGGACTTGAAAGTCCACACACGAAGCAGGTGAGCATTTCACTGTAAGGAGGCTGGAGGCCACAGGTGGAGGAGCACTGCCTGGCAGGAGGCTTGTCTGCAGTGTGACCTGGCCTGACCAGCTCAAGGTGTTCTTTATCCAAGTCGAGTTTGCGTACCAGAACCAGCAAGGTGGAGGCTGCCCCTCTTCCTTCTCTGCCTCCGGTCTTGCTCCTGGGGTGGGCTGGTAACACGGGTCCATTGTGCTGTTCCACCGGCAGGAGGCCCACTGCTCCTGGTCCTGCCACTGAGAGGCTCGCCTTTGAGGCCCCCAGCAGGTGACCAGTAGGGGTGGTGGCTGGAGGTGGGGAGAGAAGCATAGATTCATTAAGGTTTGAAAAAACTTCTAAGATGGGAATGGAACATATCTTTTATGAGGAGAGACTGAGGGAGCTGGGACTCTTTAGCTTGGAGGAAACTGAGAGGTGAACCTCATTAATGTTTATAAATATGTAAAGAGTGAGTGCCAGGAGGATGAAGCCAGGCTCTGCTCAGTGATGCCCAATGATAGGACATGGGGCAATGGGTAGAAGTTCAGGCATAGGAAGTCTCGTGTAAACATGAGGAGAATTTTTTTCACTGTGAAGGTGACAGAACACTGGAACAGGCTGTCCAGGGGGGTTGTGGAGTCTCCCTCTCTGGAGATATTCGAAACCCACCTGGACAAGGTTCTGTGTGATCTGGTGTAAGTGATTATGCTCTGGTAGGGGGGTAGGACTGGATGAGCTTTCGAGGTCCCTTTCAACCCCTAACATTCTGTGATTTTGTGATTCTGTGACCATCAAGTGTAACCCTCAGCACCACCATGTCCACTAAACCAGGTCCCAAAGTGCCATGTCTACATGGTTTTTGAACACCTTCAGGGATGGTAATTTCACCAGCTCCCTGGGCAGCCTATTCCAATGCTTGACATTTTTCCTAGTACCCAATCTAAACCTTCCCAGGTGCGACTTGAAAAAATTTCCTCTTAATCCTATCACTAATCACTTAGGAGAAGAGACCGAGCCCCACCTAACTGTAAACTCCTTTCAGGTAGTTGAAGAGATCAATAGGATCTCCTCTTAGCCTCCTTTCTCCAGGCTAAAGAACCCCAGTTCCCTCAGCCGCTCCTCACCACATCTGTTCTCCAGACCTTTCACCAGCTCTGTTGCCCTTCTTTGGACCTGCTTCAGCCCCTCAATGTCCTTCTTGTAGTGAGGACCACAAAGCTGAACCCAGTATTTGAAGTGCAGCCTCACCAGCGCAGAGGATGCCCGCAAGCCGTGGAGGCGGTAGCTGAGCAGCTGAAGGAGGAGAAGACAGAGCACTGTCATCGCTCTGGCATGAGGTGATGGAGAGGACGGGAAGGCGGCCGTTGGAGTGCAACCTGACAGAGGCTGACAGCTGAGTTCTGCTGGAACAGGGCTCCAGGGAGACAGAAGCCTGCTCCCCGGTGCCGCGGGTACAAATGGTGCTTTAGGAGCAGCGGCTCGTGTGTGGCGTACCCGATGCCACAAGAAACAAGTACTCCGAGGCGAGTCATCTGCTGGAGCCAAGTACCTCGGCGGCGCCGCGCTCCTCCTCNGGCCCCGCCTGCTGCCGCCGCGGCCCCGCTCCTGCCCCGCCTCGCCTCCGCTTCCGGCCCCTTCTGCCGAGCTGTCCGGCGGAGCGGAGGGGGCGAGCTGCGGCGGAGGTGTTGTAGAGCATTATGGCGTCGCTGAGGGACTGTAAGGTGAGGAGGGGCTCTGGGGTGGAGCGGGACGCGGAGGATCCTGCTGCAGCCGGGCAGCTAGCGGCGGGGGGGGGCCCTTAGCTCGGGTGGGCGAGCCGGCCCGCCCCAAGGCCAGGCTCTGTGTCAGCAGGGCAGCTGAGCTCGCTGTGCCTGAGGAGAGAGCTCGGAGAGGCAGCCCCGCTCTGTTGAGGCCTCTGTTGGAGCTTACCTGCCTCAGCTCCGCGGTGACCTTCCGCTCAGGTCGGGTGAGGCTGCGCTGAGATCTGAAAATGGAGAGGAGTCTCTGCGCACTTCCCTGGAGAAGCAAACCCCCTTGCGAACGTCTCTGTGTCTTGTTCGTAATGCGGAGTGCTTCCATTAGGCACTCACCTGCCCGTTCTGTGGGCCTGAAAGTGGATCAGACTTTCATTTAACTCTAAATCATCTTGAGTCCAGGAGTTCGTGTACAGGAGCTGGTTACTGGGTAGTCGTTTGCTTGCTTTCTTCCCGAAAAACTTAATCTCCCTGTCACTCATATTTCAGTTAATCAGGCAAGAGGAGGTGAAAAACAAAGAAGTCTTGAAGGTCTTCTGAGAGTGTAATATGTTCATGAGTGCCAGAGATGTGGAGAGCTGCCAGTGATGTAAAAAGAGGATGCGCTAACAGCGACCAGCAGATTTCACAGAGCAGGGGAAAAGTACAAATAGACAGTCAACAGATCCCATAACTAAACTCTCATCTTAAAACGGGAGAAAGGGCAAAGCTTTGCTCTTGCTGAGAAGAGCCAAGGCCATGGCACTCCCAGAGGTATCACAGATAAGAATCCCTTCTGGACTTACAAAGGAACTCTGTGGGAAGGTAGTGTGGCAGAGCTCAAAGGCAGCCTGTGTGGGAGGGGGAGGTGATAGTTGTTTGGCAGACCTTTCAGGCTGATTTTTACTTACTGAAAGTCTGCTGGCATAGTCTGGAAAATGAGTGTCTAAAATGAGTGGGGTTTTATTTGTTTGTTGTGCAGGCCTGGCAGGATGCGGGACTTGCCTTGTCCACGACTAGCAATGAGGCCTGTAAGCTATTTGATGCTGTGCTGACACAGGTATGACTGAGAAGCGTAAGAAAATATCATTTGAAGGACTCGTGCATGAACCAGTCTTGGCTCTAGTTAATTTTTGAATTTCTTATCAACTGAGAGAGTCTTGTGATCAGGAGCCCAGCCACTAGCTGGCAGCATAAGACCCTGGTACCGGAGGGCAGTGCCAGGTGCTGCAGCTGTGGAGAAAACCTCAACCAGCATAACACTGGAGAATCAACCAACTGGCATAAACCACATAGAAATGTATGGTTATAAGTTCTGCTGGTGGTCAAACTACCTTAAACAGAACATATTTTCCTTTTTTTTTGTACTATGCTAACCCTGTCAGAATGCCGTGTTTGCTTTTTGTCGTTTGCATTGCTTGTGTGTGAATTGTAAATGCCTGGGAGAACAAAAAGAACCCAAATATCGTTGGGGATCCTCAGCTCTCTCTCACTGTCTTTCTTACAGTACGCAACCTGGACCAATAATGAGAGCCTTGGAGGTATTGAGGGCTGTCTACTAAAGTTAAAAGCAGCCGATCCAAACTTTAGTGAGTAAAACCTTTAATTCTTAGCATGCACAATGCTGGATAGTACCTAGTGTCTTGTTGTTACAAAGGGAAGATGGTGACTTACAGAATTCTGGAAAAACTCTTCAGAACGCAGAGCAAGCTGGGGTGGTGTTGTATGTTCTTTTTTCTTTCCATAGAATCTTAGAATGGCTTTGGTTGGAAGGGACCTCAGAAGTCACCTACTCCAACCTCCCCACCATGGGCAGGAATGCCTCTTAACTGGACTTGGCTTCTCGAGTCCTCATCCAACCTCCCTGGGCAACCTATTCCAGAGCCTTACCACGCTGATACTGAAGAACTTCTTCCTAAGATGCTGTTTATCACCTTTGTCAGTGACATGGACAGAGGAATCGAGGGCACCCACAGAAAGTTTGCAGATGACACCAAGCTGTGTGGCACAGTCAACTTGCTAGAGGGCAGAGATCCATCCAGAGGGACCTGGACAGACTGGAGAGGTGGGCCTAGGCCAACCTAATGAAATTTAAGAAGGCCAAGTATAAGGCCCTGCACCTGGGTTGGTGCAATCCCAAGCACAACTCCAGGCTGGGTGGCGAATGTCTGGAAAGAAGCCCTGAGAAACAGGACCTGGGGGTCTGTGTTGATGAAAAGCTCAACATGAGGCAGCAGTGTGCACACAGCCCAGACAGCAACTGTGTGCTGGGTTGCATCAAGAGCAGTGTGGCCAGCAGGGCAAGGGAGGGAATTCTCCCTCTTTGCTCTTGTCAACCCTACCTGGAGAACTGTGTGCAGTTCTGAAGCCCCCAGTACAAGAAGGACATGGGACTGTTGGAGAGAGTCCAGAGGAGGGCCATGAAGATGATCAGTAGGCTGGAGCACCTCTGCTGTGAGAACAGGCTACAAGAGTTGGGGCTCTTCAGCCTGGAGAAGAGAAGGCTTTGAGACTTTGTAGTAGCCTTCCAGTATCCGAAGGGGGCCTACAGGAGGGCTGGGGAAGGACAATTCACAAGGTCTTGTAATGACAGGATGAGGGGTAATGGGTTTAAACTGGCAGAAGGGAGATTTAAACTAGATGTTAGGAGGAAGTTCTTTCCAGTGAGGGTGGTGAGACACTGGCACAGGTTTCCCAGGGAGGTTGTGGCTGCTCCCTTCCTGGAGGTGTTGAAGGCCAGATTGGATGAGGCCTTGATTGACCTGTTCTAGCAGGAGGTGGTTCTATGATCTTGAGGTCCCTTCCAACCTAAAGCACTCTGTGATTTTAAGATCCAGTCTAACCCTGCTTTCCCTCAGCTTCAAACCATTCTCCCTTGTCCTGTCTCTAGACACCCTCATGAAAAGTCCTTCTCCAGCCTTCCTGTAGGATCACTTTGCGTATTGGAAGGCAGCTCAAAGGTCCTCCTAGACCTAGGCTGAAAAACCCCAGCTCCCTTAGCCTATCTTCATAGCAGAGGTGCTCCAGCCCTTGGATCATCTTTGTGGCCCTCCTCTGGACTTGCTCTAACAGCTCTGTGTCCTTATGCTGGGGACATTGGGACTGGAGGCAGTATTGGAAGTGCGGTCTCAGCAGAGTAAAGGGGCAGAATCCCCTCTCTTGCCCTGCTGGGCACGCTGTCTTGACACATGTGCTTTTTTGGACTAATTGGAGGATTTGAATGAGAAATTAGGCTATAGGCTGAGAGAGGAAAACACTGAGGGTGCTACTTCATTCACAGCTTTACTGAGAAAGGAAAAAAAAATGTTTTAATAGTTGTAACCTAAATATAGATAAGTCAGACTGCTTCAGACCTCTTTGGGCTGTGGCTGCTGCTGCATGGCTCTTTCTCCTTGCCCTTTTGTAGCTGAATCTGAATAATTTCACTAATTTCTTTCCTGCTGCTAATTCCCCCTGGCTGATCTACCTCTGCCTATCTGCTGTATGAAACAGATGGTGAGATAATATTGGGGAAGGGGGGAAGGTGGTAGGGGTGGTTAGAAACCCCTTTTAGGGATTTTGATCTCTGGGAGGGGTGTGGTGTTTCTGTATTACCTTTTCACTGTATATATCTGTAAATATCTGTTATACATTGTAAATATCTGCTTGTATATTATGCACTGCTGTAAATATAAAGCTTCATTCCTTAACTTCCAGCCGACTGAGTCCTAGCCTGGGTTATTTAAAAGTGTGGAGGGGCAGCTAACTGCCAAACCACCAAAACTCAACCCCTCTGGGCTGCATGAGCTCGCTGCTGGCTCAGAGTGAGCTTCTCATCAATCAGTACACCCACATCTCTTTCTTCAGGGCTACTCTCTACCTAATTATTAATTACTATTGTGAAAAACCTCTATGAACTTTAGATTTGGACTTTCTAGACCCTTGTGACTACATGTCAGTCTTGTTTAAACAACTACCCCTCGTGTTCATGCAGAGGTGAATGTGATGCCTTACAGCTCGATGTGTAATGTGCTGTTTTCCTTAGCAATGGGACATGTCATTGCCAATGGTTTGGAGCTGATTGGTACTGGGAGCTCAGTGCGAGTCAACAAGGAGCTGGACAGTGCCATGAGAACAATGATGATGCTTTCAAAATCACAGCCTCTGACTGAGCGAGAGAAGCTTCATGTGTTAGCATTGGAAATGTTTGCCAAAGGGTAAGTCTGTTGTCATCCCATTTATAGGACTGTGAAGAGTTAGCTACCAGAGGTGGAAGTGGTAGTTGGTAGTAGCGTAACGTGACATTAGCAGCCATCTGGCAGAGGGTCAGGGTTCAATGTGATGGTTCTGGACTTGCTCTCTAAACTGCAAGCACCATGACCAGTTAGTGAGCAGCACCCCTGGAGTAGTGCTCTGTTGCCACCCGTCGTACCAGTTCCATCAGTGGAATATGTGGTTTAGAACTGGGAAAGTAAATACTTGACTGTAATCACAGAATATTATGGGTTGGAAGGGACCTCAAAAGACCACCCAGTCCGACTCCCATGCCATTGCAGGATCACCTAGAGCAAGTCACACAGAAACATGTCCAGGTGAGTTTTGAATATCTCCAGAGAAGGAAGCTCCACAACATCTCTGGGCAGCCTGCTCCAGGGCTCTGGCACCCTCACGGAAAAAAAGTTTTTCCTTCTGTTCCTGTGACACCTCCTCTGCTCCAGCTTGCTCCCATTGCCCCTTGTCCTGTCATTGGACATCCATGGGCAGGGCCTGGCTCCATCTTCCTGACACTGCTGTCACATCTCTATCAACATGAATGAGGGCAGCCCTCAGGCTCCTCTTCTCCAAGCTGAAGAGCCCCAGCTCCCTCAGCCTGTCCTCAGCAGGGAGATGTTCCACTCCCTTAATCAGTGAAGTAAAATATAATATTACACATGCTTGGATCCACAGGAACAAAGCTACAGACTTGTGTCTATGTCAAAAACTACATCCTCTGTAAAAAAGGAGTGTCAGAGGTTGCTGTAGAGGCTCCCTGTTCCATGGAGTATGATGAATTTATGTTCACTGCATAAAGTATGGACTAGTGATCCACTTCCATTATTTGTCAAGCAGGTGAGCATGGGTTTACCTCATACTTTTCAGCAAAGGTGGAGTAAGCTACTCAAGCCCTGTTATTACAGGTTTGGTTCCCACTAGAGGAGAGGGAAGTATCTTTGTGCATGTGAAGTTAGATTAGTTATGGTAGGGCTCTGTAGAAACCGTCCAAGCCTGAAGGAAGATCTTTAGATGTATGGTTTAAGCTAGTTTAATTTTCCTTGTGGGTTACAATGTAATCCAAATTGATTTCTCAGAAGGTGCTCAGTGAAGACAGTGCCATTATTACTTTCTAAAAGGACTAAGAAATTCTTTCCAAAAAGTGATTTGATGTTGAACTAACGGTAGAGGCAGATATGTGTGCCTTCTCTCAGCCATCAAAATCTTTGTTTCTAGACAGCTTCCAAAAGCTTGTGATCTATGGGAGGAGATTCTGCAGAGCCACCCAACTGACCTGCTAGCCCTCAAATTTTCCCACGACACTTACTTCTACTTGGGATACCAAATACAGATGCGAGATTCTGTTGCCCGTGTTTATCCTTTCTGGACACCTGATATTCCACTGAGCAGGTGGGTCACTTTATTTAGAAAATTGCTTTTTATCTTGTCTGCACATACTTGGTGGATTTTAAGTTCAGGCACATCTAATTAACAGGATCAGATGGAAACAGATGTGTAGATAAAATAATCAACATCTTCAAAGGGAATAAACTAGAGTGTCATTCTGAAATAAAAATTTGGGATGCATCATAAAAGCTGGTGCAGTAAAGACCGGAGCCCTCAATGCAGAAAGGACTTGGACCTGATGGAGCAGGTCCAGAAGAGGCCATTGAAAATGATCAGGGGGTTGCAGTGCTTCTGCTATGAGGACAGGCTGAAGGAGCTGATAGTGTTCAGCCTGGAGAGGAGAAGGCTCTGGGGATACCTAATAGCAGCCTTCCAGTAACTGAAGGAGGCTACAACAAAGATGGAAAGAGATTGTTTGCAAAGGTCTGTAGTGGTAGGATGAGGGGCAATAGCTTCAAACTAGAGAAGAGTAGACTTAGATTGGATGTTAGGAACAAGTTCTGCACCATGAGGGTAGTAGAACACTGGAACAGGTTGCCTGGGGAGGTGGTTGGGGCCCCATACCTGGAGATAGCAAGTTGAGACTTGACAGGGCTCTGGGTAACTTGATCTAGTTGAGGATGTCCCTACTGACTGCAGAGAGGGTTGGACTAGATGATATTTGGACATCCCTTCCAACCCAGACCATTCTGTGATTCTGTGGAACCTGGACACAGCTGGAACATCTCTCCTGTATCCCTATTGACAGTTGTTGATGGTGTTTTTGTGAGCTGTGACTCACAGAATCACAGAAACAGACCTCAGCATCACCAAGTCTAACTGATAAGCCTACTCTACAAGGTGCACCCTAAACCATATCCCCAAGCACCACATTCATATGACTTTTAAACACATCCAGGGTTGGTGACTCTGCCACTTCTCTGGGCAGCACATTCCAGTGCCTGAACACTCTTTCCATAAAATTTTTTTCCTAATGTCCAATCTAGGCCTACCCAGTGGCAGATTGAGGCCATTCCCTCTTATTCTATCACTAATTACCTGTGAGAAGAGACCAGCAGCAGCCTCTCCACAATGTCCTTTCAGGTAGCTGTAGACAGCAATGAGGTCTCCCCTCAGCCTCCTCTTTTTCGAACTAACCATCCCCAGCTCCTTTTGTTGCTCCTTATAAAATTTATTCTCCAGGCCCTTCCTCGGCTTCATTGCCTTCCTCTGTGCTCACTCCAGCACCTCCACATCCCTCTTGTATTGAGGTGCCCAAAACTGAACACAACACTTGAGATGTGGCCTCACCACAGCTGAGTACAAGAGGACAATCACCTCCCTACTCCTGCTGGACACAGCATTTCAAATGTAAGCCAGGATGCCATTGGCCTTCTTGGCCATCTGGGCACACTGCTTGCTCATATTCAGTTGCTTGTCAGTTAAACCCCTCAGGTCCAACTTTCCATCCACACTTTCCCAAGCCTGTAGTGTTGCTTGGGGTTGTTGTGAACCAAGTGCAGGACCTGGCATTTGGCCTTGTTGAAGCTCATGCCATTAACACTGGCCCATCCATCCAATCTGTCGAAGTCCCTCTGTAGAACCTCCCTACCTTAGATAATTGAATTCTGCCATCACGTATGGCACATGGCATGTAACACACAGGATAAAATCATGTCCTCACTTGAAGGCAGTGGCAACACACCTTACATATTTTAGTGGTTCCTTTACCTTAGGAGTTTAAAAGCAAAATCCTGACTGATATTTTGAGAAGCAGAAACAGGTCCTGTGGTATTTTGCAAATACAAAAGCAGTCAAGTATTTCTTTAAGTGACTGCATCAGGCTATGTGCATGGAATCATATAACAGCACTAATTTTTCTTTATGTTGGGCCTGTCTGGCTTAATTGGGATGTTTTACAATCAGTTTTCAAGGCCCACTTCACATAAAAGTACTCTCCTATAGTTTTGTGAGGACGGGAGAAAGTGCAGAGGGCTACACTCATCATGGGTTGCTGTGCTGGTTTGAACTAATTGGAGAATTTGAGTGAGAAATTAGACTATTGGCTGAGAGGGGAAAACACAGTATGTCACTTCACCCAGAGCTTTACTGAGAAAAAAAATTGTTCTAAAAAGTGTAACCCAAACATAGATAGTCAGACAGTTTCAGACCTTGCTGGGCTGTGGCTGGTTCTCTTGCATGGTTCCTTTGTCTCTGTCTTTTGAAGCTGATTTTTAATAATTCTACTAACTTCTTTCCTACTACTAATCCCCCTGGCCGATCTACCTCAGCTTATCTGCAGCATCAACAGGTGGTGAGATAAAGATTGGGGAAGGGGGGAAAGGTGGTAGGGGTTGTTGGTTACCCCTCTTGGGGATTTTGATCTCTGAGAGGGCTGTGGTGTTTCTGTATTATCTTTTTGCTGTGTATATCTGTAAATATCTGTTATACATTGTAAATATTTGCTTGTATATTGTGCACTGCTGTAAGTATAAAGTTTCATTTATCAACTTACAGTGTTCTGAGTCCTAGCCGGGGTTTATATCAAAAGGTGGTGGGGGGGGAGGTAACTGCTAAACCACCACATTTGCCTTCGAGACACTCAAATAGCTTTGATGGCATCACTTGCTTCCAGCCTTCTAATTCTGCATCTTGAAACTGTTACAGAGATCAGCAGACTGCTGTGTGCAACTCTTAATTCCAATTTATCTAAATATGTACATGTCAGTTCTCAAAACACAGGTGATGTGCATCTCTTTACTGATTTTCATGCTGGTGTCTCTGGGTCTCTCATTTCCTTTGAAACCTAGCAAATTGTTCAATATTCTGCAGGCCTGAACCTTCCCTGTAACTTGCATTGCAAGGACTGTTTTGAGTTCAGTGCTGTTTCTGATGGGTTTTTCAGTCCTAGATGAAATCTAGTTGTAAACGAATTATATGCTCTTTCTTCCGCTTTTGCTTAGCTACGTGAAGGGCTACTATTCTTTTGGACTCATGGAAACAAACATTTTCGATCGTGCTGAGGAGATTGCCCATGAGGTAAACTGCCTGTTGTTGGCACTGAAAGGTTTTAGAGTTCTTGTGCATGACAGTTTGTGCTGGAGGTCCCTTCCAACCCCTAACGTTCTGTGAATGCCATAAACTCACTCTCTCCATTATCCCAGTTGTTAGCAGAAGTAGCCAACAGATAAAGCTCGACATGGAAATATTCTCAGGGTTTCATAAGAGATAAACATTACCTAGAAAGCTTCCCACACCTATGCCGTACTGTGGCAGTTTCATCTCAACTGTGTTTCCTTCATTTGTTTTTGAGCATGCCTTGTCAGAACACACCTATAAAATCCATATATTATCCTAGCTGCTGTTTCCCTCCTGTATAATTGGTTGTTTTCTTCCATTGAAGAATGTTGGATTGGTTTGATGTAATTGCTTTTAACAATCCATCCTGTTTGGGCTCCCCCCTCCCTTTTTTACTAGATGTTTGTTCCTGGATTATTGAACAATTAACTGTACGATCTTCCTGGGGCTTAATATTAGCTGGCCCATTTCCTGTTCTGAAGGTAGTCATTATACTTGACTTTCTCCAGTCCTCAGGATTCTCCCTGTCTTCTGGGAGTCTCAGTTAATCAATTAGATAATTAATCTCAAATGAATGTTTTTCCATACTTTTTTTACATCAAATTGCTGTGACAACAAAGACTAAATGTTAACATTTAACGTTTCCTAGGTTAATGACTAAGATTGCAAAATGCCTATAACCTAGTGGGAGTTGTTTGAGCCAGAAAGAGGAAATTGCTGATACTCAGAGCTGGCCATATTCTTGAAGAATGTAATACCTTTAAGCCATTATGACATGGAATACATAGAGTCTATGCATGCAGTTCTTTCATGGCTGATATGGATGCATGTCTGTGAAATACAATTTCATTTGATCATCAAAGCCTGCATTTTAAAGTCTTTTGTAGGTGTTCATCTGTATGCAGTAGAAGCTGATAATGAAGTCAGGCAATAAATATCTTTTCCTTTCCTATTCTGTCCTAACCAAACTTCCCTACTGTGGTTAGTTGGAATGGCAGGGAGATGTACTTAACATGCAGCCAGTAAAATGTAGTTTCTATTTCTATACCAGCAGTGGTAAACATTGTTGTTCGTAAACTTCATTGTGTTTTCCCTGTTTTCACTTGCAGGCTTTGGCTATAAATCCGACAGATGCATGGTCTGTTCACACTGTAGCTCACATACATGAAATGAAAGCAGAAGTGGAGAAAGGCTTAGATTTTATGAAGGAAACGGAAGCCAACTGGAAGGTAAACATTTTGTAGCATCTCTGGAACAGCTCCTGCTAGTTCTTTCTCCTCCAACCACTCCTCTCTATACAGTCCCTTTCTATCTGCAGATACATTACAAACAATGCAAAGTTCACAGGAAGAAGAAACTCTGACTTTTGAAGTGTTGTTATTGTCCTGCTTTTGAAGTAAGAGGCAGAATAAAAAGAACGTGAGAGACACAGTGGACCGCTTTAAGTTGTTGCTACTTCAGCTGCTGAAAGGATACAAATTATGAGCATGTCAGTAGTCCAGGATTCACACAAAGTCTCATTGTCTGAGGAGCATGTCTAGGCAGGTGGAATGAATGGCCCTCATAAGCTGGTATGTCCACTATCTATCCAGATTACTTTTACATTTCATATGGACAAATCTTACTCTTATTATACATGTGAGGGGGGTTTCTCCTAAGAAAAAGTGTAAACGTGCTGCAGAAGGATGAGTTCTGAGGCATCCCAGTAAAATTCTTCCCTGCAAAATGGTGTGGAGGAACCCTTGATGTTGAGAGGCCTTCCTGAATAGCTTCAAGGACATTTATATCAAATGGGAAGGGGCCCTGTTCAGCTTAAAGTTACAGTTTTAAAGTTTTTTTCTGTCTCATGAAATACTTAGTTTTGCTGAAGAAGGAAACAAATCTGACTGGATATGTTTAAATGGGAAATTATTTTTTAAGTAATTGGGTTTTTTTGTTTTTTGTTTTTTTTTCTTTCCAGAACAGTGATATGCTTGCTTGTCATAATTACTGGCACTGGGCTTTATACTTTATTGAAAAGGTATGAGATATGTTCATATACAATCCTAGAATGGCTCAGGTTGGAAGGGACTTCAGAGCTCATCTACTCCAACCTCCCCACCATGGGCAGTCTAGACTCTCATCTAGACTTGACTGCTCAAGGCCTCATCCAGCCTGGCATCCACAACCTCCCTGCGTGGCCTATTTCTGAGTCTCACCAGCCTCACACTGAAAAACTTCTTCCTAAGATCCCTCAGCTTCAAACCATTGCCCCTTGTCCTATTGCTCGACACCCTTATGAGAAGTCCTTCTGCAGCCTTCCTGTAGGATCCCTTCAGCTATTGGAAGGATCTCCAAGGTACCCCTGCAGTCTTCTCCAGGCTAAACAATCCCAGTTCCCTCAGTTGCCCCTCACCAGACCTGTTGTCCAGACCCTTCACCAGCTTTGTTGCCCTTCTCTGGACATGTTCCAGCACATCAATGTCCTTCTTTTATGTTTTTTCAAATACGTTAAGATTTCTTTGACTTGGCTTGTTTGGATCAAGTCCTGATGCACTTGTGAAGTAATATTATGATGTCTATTAATTAGACTCTGAATGGTTTGGATTGGAAGGGACCTCCTAAGTTCATCTAGTTCAACCTTCCTGCAGTCAGCAGGGACGTGCTTCACTGAGTCAGGTGGCTCAGACCTTGTTTAGCCTCACTTTGAAGATCTCCAGGGGTGGGGCCTCAACTACTTCCCTGGGCAACCTGTTGCAGAGTTCCAGCACCCTCTTGGTGCAGAACTTGTTCCTAACATCCAATCTAAATCTGCTCTTCTCTTATTTCAAACCCTCGCCCCTTGTCCTGTCACTGCAGGCATTTGCATACAGTGCCTCTGCAGTGTCTTTGGCTACTACCAGTTGCTTTTGGTTGCCATAACAATGTTAATCACGTGGTCTTCATTTGCTTCTGCAGGGTGAATATGAGGCTGCTTTGACAATTTATGACAGTCATGTGAGTAGGGATCTTTTTCTGTATTTGGAGCATGCTTAACACTATGCAAAGTGCTTTCTTCCTCTTATATGAGATTGAAACCTTTCAGCGTGTGCCATGCAGATGTACATATAATTTACATCTGTTCTTAGACTTTCTTCTCAGTGTTTAGGGGTAAAATATCCATGTTACATAGGTCAAATGTTTCTTACACTTGTGCTTGAAAAAGCTACAATGGCATAGTGCTTGTTTTCCATTTTTCTTATTCATGCTTTTTAAAGGGATATAAAGTAATTTTCCTATAAAGTCATAGAATCCTAGAATGATTCAGGTTGGATGTGACTTCAGAGGTGATCTACTTCAACCTCCCCCACCATGGGCTGGGACACCTCTCAGCTAGACTCTAGCCTGGTCTGGAACACCCCCAGGTTGCCTTTACAAAAAAACTGATTTTGCACATTAGGTCCTAAGACAACAGAAGCAAGACTTTTCATTCCTAGTTGATATATTATAGTTCTTTACTCTCTGGATTTCAAAACAGTATTTGTAAATAAGCAATATCAAATGAGATAGGATAAGGTATTTTTGTAAGCATTATAAATATAATGCAAGCTTTAAGAAAGCCACAGGGAAAACTCCTGTCTACTACACTTGGCAAAGCAAAGTAATATCTGTGGCACAGTTTTGGTGAAAATAAAGTCCATTGGTGAGTTTAACTACCTGACAGGAAAAAAAACAACACAAATGAAGCAGTGGCAGTGTAAGTGTTTGTCATTGCAAATTACTGCATTCAGGAAAGATGCAATTTGGGCTCCTGCAAACCAGGTTTTTTTTTAATAAATAAAAGGTAAAATAAATTCTGTACTGTGAGAATATGTTTCGTAATCCTTGTGATTACAGATTGCTCCCCGCTGTCTGTCAAGTGGAAGCATGCTGGATGTAGTAGATAATTGTTCCATGCTGTACAGGCTTCATCTGGAAGGTAGGATATGCACCTGACATACTTTTTGCTTACACTCTTCCCCTGCCATGTAAATATCCTTGTAGTGCAAGCTTGGTCAGTATTACAGAAGAAATCTTCTGTCATCAAACAAAATTCTGCTCTTAAGAAAAGCCTCAACATGAAATTCCTAATGGAATCATAGAATCAGTCCAGGTTGGAAGGGACCACAAGCATCATCTAATTCCAACCCCCCTGCCATGGTTAGGGACACTCTACCCTAGATCAGGCTGGTCAGAGCCTTATCCAACCTCTATTCTTCCAAGAGCTTTGTTGATTTTTTTTTTTTTTCAGGCCAGTTTGGTATTTCATTCAGCTCAAGCTGGCACAGGTCACATATTTCTTTCTTGACAAATTCACTTCTATTGTCCCTGGAGTAATGGTTCTCAGCCTGCTGCCCAGAAGCATCCTGGGGACAGAATAGTGCATTCAAAGTTCTGCAGAGATGAGCCAGATCCACTTCAGGTTTTATCTGCCAACAAAGAAAGATCAAGTGGTAATCCACATGGTAGTAATGACATGAGGGGTAGAGATAGGCTGGTAGTTACAGACGTGTCTTAGCTTGGACAGGTCCAAGTACTGACTGAGAAAAGTGTGCTCAAAGAACACGATAAAGGAAAATCAGTGAGTAAGTCAGCTCCAATAGAGGCACAACTGAAATGCCTCTACACTAATGCAAGGAGCATGGGGAACAAACAGGAAGAATTGCAAATATGTGCAAGCCTACAGGGTTATGATGTCATTGGCATCACTGAGATGTGGTGGGATGGATCTCATGACTGGAGTACAGGGATAGATGGGTATAGACTCTTCAGGAGGGACAGGCAGGGGAGAAGGG
>VWZI01014759.1:90304-120460 GCA_013396835.1 Psilopogon haemacephalus
CCAGATGCAGGACCTTGCACTTGGCCTTGTTGACCCTCATGAGGTTGGCTTGTGCCCACCTCTCCAGCCTGTCCAGGTCCCTCTGGATGCCATCCCTGCCCTCCAGCATGTCTGCTGTACCACACAGCTTGGTGTCGTCAACAGACTTGCTGAGAGTGCACTCAATGCCCCACAGAGATGCTGAACAAGACTGGTCCCAGGACTGATTCCCTGAGGGACTCCACTTGTCACTAGTCTCCACTTGGACATGAACCCATTGACAGCCACTCTTCGGATGTCGCCATCAAGCCAGTTCTTTATCCATCTGGTGGTCCACCCATCAAACCCATGTTTCACCAGCTTGAAGACCAGGATGTGGTGAGGGACAGTGTCAAAGGCTTTGCTCAGGTCCAGGTAAATGACATCAGTTGCTTGCCCCTCATCTGCTGATGTTGTGATAATATTGAGAAAGCAGGGTTAGACTGATCTTAGGAAGAAGTTCTTCAGTATGAGGACAGTGGGACACTGGACTAGGCTGCCCAGGGAGGTTGTGTCTGCCTCCTGCCTGGGGCTGTTGAAGACTAGGTTGGGTGAGGCCTTGAACAGCTGAGTCTAGTGGAGAGGCAGCCCTGCCCATGGTGGGGAGGTTGGAGTAGATGATGTCTGAGGTCCCTTCCAACCTAAGTCATTCTAGGATTCAATGAAACCACTGTCTTGCTTCCCAATGCTATGCTGAATTGTTTTCGATTAGCATAATGGAAAATAACTAACAAGCAGGTAGCTTAGTGGAAAGAATGATGGGAGAGGAAAAACAAGGTGAGGAACAACTTAGCCAAGGTATGTGCTGCTTCCTAAAAGCTCTCAATTTTATAGCTAAGCAGAGCAGTTGAAAAAGCAGTGTAGAAACATCAGCTGCTTACAGAACAGTTACGGGGTATGCACAGGTTATGCAAACAAGATACAGGTTGCCCAGGAAGGTTGTTGGAACCCCAACATTGGTGGTACTCGAGGCTCAACAGGGCTCTGGGCAACTTGATCTAGAGGAGGATGCCCCTGGTTACTGCAGAGGAGACTGGACTAGATGATCTTTGGAGGTCTATTCCAACCCAGACTATTCTATGTTTCTATGATACATCTTTGCCACACCTGCCAGTTAGCAGGCCCTTTGCCCCCTAGCCCCTGTGGTGGTTCTTTTCCTGGATGAAGAGGGACAGAGGTTGTAGTCAGAATTTGAGCCTAGGGAGTAACTACTCTGCCAGCATTATGTCAGGAAATAGCTAGTTTTAACTTTTATGTTTTTCATGATCCCCAGGGGGGGCTGCAAGGGTAATAACCCCACTTAACAAACCTTTCGGAACTACTTAGCCACCATACACACCATCAGCTGTTACCTCTCCAGCATCTTCAGCATTCTTGTCGCTCAGTGCAAGGCACACCACTGTCCCAAGGTCACATTGCTGTCCCAATGCCTTCCTTAACTTCTTCGCATGCACAGCTACTGATCAAGGCCTTTAGAGAAGATATTGTGCCTGTGTACAACCCCTAGTCAGTCTCACAGGCCCTGACAACACCTGGCTGTGCTGAACTAACTTGTTCCAAGGTATCACTTTCCTGAAAAATGGCTTTGCATTTATTTGTCTCACAGCCTCCCACTTGAATCTGCCTTGTCTTTGAGATGGAGGAACCAAATGAGCAGCTGTGTCAGGGGGCTGCACATTCACAACTTTCACCTCTTCAGAGCTGTTGCCAGCATTGCATATATTTGGGGTTTTGGTTTTTATTTTTCAAACGTGCCAGGAAGCAAAACAAAGCCCTGGAGGCCTGGGCTAACACAGAACTATATCCTGATTTAGAAACAGAGCTGAAAGGAAGACACTGAGTATGTGCATTACATCTACAGTTTACTAGGTCTGGTTAGCTGTGCTGTGAGTTTATGTTTGGAGACAAACTGCACACTAAGAACCAAAAAGTGAGAGAAAACCCATTTAATTGGTAACTGTGGCAAAACTCAACAATTCAGGAACTCTGCAGGCAAAGGAAAGTGAGAGAGCTCTTTAAAAGTGCTAAAATCTTCCCCTTTTAAAGCATTGCTGACACAGTATTTATTTTAGTTCCAAGATAGTCATTATAGTAAGATTTCCTACTTTTATGTATTTCCCCATCCTCTTAGTAACTTGCAAGCTTTGAGTAGTACATGTGGTTTACAGATTCATATCAGAAAAACCAAAGAACTGGGAGGTTAATTCCGTTACGGTAAAGCCAATCTGAAAGCAAAACTTTGCTGCTTCTCTGTCCTCGGCAGCTGATTCCCCTCTAGCCAGCTTTGCACAGAGGGTCTTCAGCTCGATTAACATACAAAACCCCTAGTTAAGTTCAGTAGAAGCTATCCTAGTTTCTGTATTTTCATCTGAGGCAATAAAAGGGGGCTTAAGCCCTGTTTATCTTTGTCAGTGATGTACAAAGCTACTAAGCAAGTGTGGCAAAACATCAGGCCCAGGGAAGCTCTATCTAGGATCACCCACAGCAACCCCAGAACACAAAGATCAACCACACTTGCCCCTGAGCTCTCAGCAAGTTACCTAACACAGCGTGGTCAACAAAACACGTGTACAAGCTCTCTTAGGACAGCACTGCTACCACTGGCCTGGAACATACCTGGCCTGGAGAGAACATACCTGGTCTCTTCCCAGTCATGTCCGGTTTCTGAGAACAACGAAAATTACCGTGTACAAATAGGACAGAAACTGTCAGTGCGTCTGACAGCCTGTACAGACTTGTGGCCATCAGTGGCAGCCAGACCACCATGTTTTATTGCTCACTTGTGACTGTCACGGTTTCACTTGAGCTCTACCACATCAAGTTGTTGCAGAGCTGTAAAAATAATCTGATCCAACAATTTTCTGATCAAAACAGTAGCTGCCATTGTAGAGATGCAACTTCTCTGCTGGAGAACTTAGGACATGGGCTCAAAATAAACTTTTCTCTTTGTTGTTTATTCACTTTAAACTTGAAATGTAGTATCATTAAGAAGCAGCACGGAAAACTAAATTATTCTTACATACAGTGACTTGGTGAGAACTGTGCTAGACAAGAGGCTAGAACAGCCCTATTCTACACTGGAAAGAACCTGGCTACTATAACTGACTGCTTAAAAACTACTGGGCTGTTAATTTTTCTCTTAACTGAACTACTGGCAAAGAGAAATCCCCTCTAATGATTTCTGAAATGTATTTAAAATTATTTCCTTTCTACTCATTTCTAAGATGCACTTAAAATTAGTTGCCGATTTGATTTCTCTGATTTTGCTTGCTGTAGTTATCCAATTGCCTGCGTTTCATTTAGGAGAAGAAGGAGACAAGGCACTTAGCCTCACGTAGCTGTAACATCAGACCTTCTCACTCCAGAGTATCTTTGGATTAACATCCCAAAGGACTGTATTAAAATCAAGCACAAGAACACTTAAAAGTACAGAAAAGTAAGATGAGAGATAAAAACAGCTCTGCTCTCTCTAAGACAGGAGACATTTCTCTTCTTCTGCCTTATACTCTATGATGTACTCTGGGTAAATCTGGTATTTTTCAAAGAGAACAAAGACAGAAGGGTTTAATTCATTGTCCACACAACTGTCATAAAACCGAAGGCTGTCAGAAGGCTTTATCGGAGGGCGAACGTAGGCTGTGTTGCCTCTGACATAATCTCCAACCAGCACACGAGCCACAAACATGGTGTTGGTTTTCCCCACAGGCTGGCAGTACTCATGGGAATAGGAAGCATCTCTAGCAAAGTAACTTCCTGGAAAATGGTAGGAAAAGGTGGTTATAAGGAATAATGGGTAAAGTGACAGCAAAAACTCAGTGTCCCTGTGCTTTGCAAGAGATATTTGGCCCAACTTTCAGGTCTCCTCTTACTCAGTTTACATAATACCACAGAGAAAGGATTTCACCACACAATTTCCATTCAAAATTTTCCACTTTAGGAATATTTCTTAAAAAAAAGCCCAAACACATAAAACCACTACCGGTATGGGTATTAGGGTAAGAAGGACAAAGAGCTGTAGCAGCAAGTCCAGAGGAGGCCACAAGAGTGATCCAAGAGCTGAAGCACCTCTCCTATGGGGACAGGCTGAGTGAGCTGGGCTTGTTCTTCCTGGAGAAGACTCCAGGGGGACCTCAGAGCTGCCTTCCAATCCCTGAAGGGATCCTGCAGGAAGGCTGCAGAAGCTGAGGGAGAGCAGGGTTAGACTCATAGTTCTTCAGTATGAGGGTGGTGAAACTCCAGAATTGGCCGTAGCTTCCTCCTCTCTGGGGTGTTGGAGGTCAGGCTGGATGAAGCCTTGAGCAGCCAAGTCTAGTGGAGAGACATCCCTGCCCATGGTGCTGAGGTTGGAGTAGATTTGCTCTGAGCTTCCTTCCAACCTGAGCCATTCTAGGATTCTGTAATTTCACCACACAATTTGCATTCAGAATTTGCTATTTTAGGAATAATTCTTACAAACCCCAAAACATATGAAAACACTACAGGTAAGTTTCTTATGGTAAGAGGGACAGAGAAGAAAGCATGAGAGCCTTCCATGATCACACTGAGGAAATGCACACCCTTCTTGGTCAAGGCCCTGAAGACTAGGGGCCATTTCTCCAGCAAATTCAAATTATGAGCAGGAACCTGCAGAATATCTCACCTACAGCCACAGAGGCTTTTCAAATCCCTACATGCATTCTCTTAACCCCTTGTGAAAAGACTTATCCCTGCACCAAGCAAATCCTTGTCCTCTGCAGAGGATTCAAATTCCTAACTCTTCTTTTCAGTCTGTATATTTGAAGACTTCAAAACTTGGCTGTAGTATCAGGGAGTCTAAGGAGATGTCTAACTCACAGAGTCACTTCCTACATACCCTTTCCATAGTTAGTTCCATTGCTCCCACAAATCCTCCAGTCAAAGTTGTGCAGACAGATGGATTCCATGAAGATTGTCTTGGTTCCGTGGAACAGGAGCTTTTCCGAAACATCTCTCCCTCCGTTTTCCCTCTTCATCTTCTCCTTTTGCCTAACAGAAAAATGCAGGGGAGGAGAGTGTAAACCATGGAAGTAATGGGAGAAAGGGTTTTAAAAGTATTTAACCCACATATGAATATCAGCTCAATGAGTTTCCCCTCTCCTTTCTTCTCTCTCAGACTGGGAGACAGTCTTAGCAGTATGATAAGCAGTTACGAGATGAGCAATATGCTGACATGACAGCAGTGCCCAGCAATTCTAGACCCTTCTGGCTTTGGAAAGTGAATTTAAGTAAGCATTGACACTCTTGCACTCCCCACTGCATCAATCTCTTGCTGCTCTGTAGGGTCCTACTGGTGCTGCTTTAATGTCTCTTGTCTCTTTGCAGAGACATCTCTGCTGATGGTGGGGAGGTTGGAATAGATGATCTCTGAAGTCACTTCCAACCTGAGCCATTCTATGTATCTATGAACCTACAGGACACCAGCTCATGAAGACTCCCCATAAGGATGAGGAAACAAATACTGACCACTGAAACACCTTCCAGAGGGATGGGTTCTGAACCCTCTTTATTTTAAGGACCTTGTAGTTATTCATCGTTTGAAGGAAGAGCTGCTTTATTCTGTCATATTCAGTGCTTGTATTACTGAGCTCGACTGCCTATAAAGGAGACACCAAAGCACAAGAAGACATCAGGCTTCGATCAGCTTGTAAGATGCAGAAGCCTAACTAGAGCAGACAGACTTTCAGAAGAGTTCCCAAGTTACACTTTTGAAGGTTAATTTAATGCTTTAGATTCTGACTATTAATTAGGACACTTAATATGACAATCAGTATGTCACTCCTGCTTTGCAAGGGCACCTCACCTCTCTAAAGGAAAGATGCTGAAATCAAAAGGATGAACGAAGTGTTTATCATCTCCAAGTATGAGCTGACACTTGTCACTTTGAATCTCAAGGAAACTGAAATCTCACAAAGAAAACCTGACTGATGGCCCAGATGATACTAGTTTTCTATATGAAGTTGGTTAAGAAAAGATGCATCATTTAAAAACCTTTAAGGGAGCTTCAGCTATTAATGATCAAACATACTAAATACATCCAACCTCCCAGCATCATAGCCCCATAACTTCTCACAGTTAAAACTTGCAACTTAAATATGGACTTAAAAAAAAAACTATAGTTCTAAACCTAAGAGGTCAATCAAGATTCTAACAAGAATCCTACCATAAACACAAAAAAAAAGCTATAGTTCTAAACCTAAGAGATCAATCAAGATTCTAACAAGAATCCTACCATAAACACCTGCTGAAGCAGAGGAAGACTAGGAGTGTAGTTTCCTAAAGGAAACAAAAGCTCTTCATCCATACTGCTTATGTTTAAAATCTCATTTAAAGTTAATGCAAAACATAATTAAACCACAATTTGAGCTCTTCTATTTGCTTATGTCATGAATAAATATTCCATTTTTTTCCCTCCAAGTAACTCTGTATCTTTAATCTTCTAGATTAAATAAGTTTCTTCCATGAACTGGACTGCTGGCAGATTGACATCACTTGTTTGAACTGCCTGAGCCAAGCGGGGACTCAACATACGACCTGATTAAAGTTGTGTGAAGCAGGGGTGCTGCAGTGCTCATCTTAGGAGGCAGAATGATACCAATACTTTAAATCTGTCAGACAAAAGTTCAATATTCTAGGAGGCTGAGTTTAGAGAGATAACAGAACAGGACTTGTGTTTCACAGCTGCATAGAAAGAGTTTTCCTGGGTACCATGTCCAGCTTGTGCATTAACAGAATCCTAGAGTGGCTCAGGTTGGAAGGGACCTCAGAGCTCATCTACTCCAACCTCCCTGCCATGGGCATGGGGACACCTCTCAACTAAACCAGGCTGCTTGAGGCCTCATCCAACCTGGCCTTCAACACCCCCAGGCAGGAGGCAGCCACAACCTCCCTGAGCAGCCTGTTTCAGGGATTGGAAGGCAGTTCTAAAGGTGCCCCTGGAGTCTTCTCCAGATTGAACAATGCCAGCTCCCTCAGCCTGTCCTCATGGCAGAGGTGCTCCAGCCCTTGGATCATCTTTGTGACCCTCACTGATAATGGAGGGGCGGCAACATGGTGCAAGCCCAAATCCTCTAAGAAAGGTACTGGGGCACCTCTGCTATGAGGATATGCTGAGGGAGTTGGGGTTGCTGGGTTGGAAGGGACCTCCAAAGCTCATCCAGTTTAACAGCTAAACAGTGCTGCTCCGAGTCAATAGGAGAAAGCATCTGCTTGCAGCACCCCCATCTCGGATTGCATCACAGAACTTAAAGACTGAAAAGTCCTGAATAGGGTGGCTGTAGCTGACTGTGGGTTACCCTCCCTGTTCAATCTGTAAAAGGATTTGGTTTTGTTTCTATGTAGATTTATTTTTTTCTCCCTTCTCTGCTGAGCAGCTGCCACAGCCTCTCCCCTCCGCCTCCTCCCTCCCTCCTGTGGGGCTGCTGTTTGGAGCTGGCATGGCTTTGCTTCCCTCGCTTCCCCCCTCTCTTTTCTTGCAAGAGCTGTGTCCTCCTTTAAAGTGGAAGTGCTGAATTTGTACTTTACTAAAGATTGTTTTAGTTTCTTTGCAGATGCAAATGCTGATAATGTTTTTAGAGTTAGTTTTTAATTGTAATAGATCTTAAACTTTAAAAGCTAATGGATAAGACTTTTGACATGGGAAATGCAAAGAATGCATACTAGTAACACCAGTGGTAGTAGGTCATATTAATAGGGGTGGAGGAATAATACGAGTAATAAATACTGGGTAATTATAAGTCTTAAGTAATTAGAATAAGGTATGCAAAGTAGTTGATGATTGTCATAGAATATGATAAGTGATTAATTATTGGAATGGAATATTATAGTGGAAATAAGTTTGCAGTAATTTTGGTAGAATAAGTTGTTTGTAAGTACATAGGTTAATAATTTTCTTTTCAGATTGACAGATCTAAAGTGGGGCTTTTGTTTTTTGTTTTTTTATGCCGGCAATTTCCAAAGAGTTCTAACTTTAACATCGCTTTTTTAGTATATGGATTTTTAGTATTACCATAGCTAAGGTTAGGAGTTTAGAACAAAGATGTTATAGTATGTTTTTTAATTTTTCTTTTATATCAATACTAGAATAGGGATTATGTAAAGCCTAAAAAAAAAAAAAAAAGAAAAAGGAAAAAAAGGGGTTTTGGTACAACATATTGGCAAAGTTAAATGGAAAGGATTTAAAGATCATCAGATTCAGTTTTTACACTCACACTGAGATTTTACTTGCAGCATGTTAGATTAGCTACCAGTTTGCTATAACAGATGCATTGAGAGAAGTGATTCTTCTAGGAGATGGCTCCAGGAGATTGCAACTATTAAAAGGTACCATCACACCTATGCAGTTGAGTTACATTGCAATCATAAAAGTACAGGAAGAAATGAAAAGAGCAAACCTATCTACACAGCATGTAACAGATGATCACTTTACAAGAGAAGTATTCCCTGTAATATTGCAGCATAGCTAATGCACCTGCTTATGCTAACTTGACACCTTTGACTTTTAAAAATAAAAAAGGGGGAATTCTCCAGACACATCACACACAGAGCCTAGAAAATGTGAATAGGTCTATTGCTGTAGGGAAGGTATGTGTTTGTTGCCTACAGGTCTTCAATGGATACGAACTTGTTGTGTTCAGCCTGCCTTTGGCAGTGAGCAGAAGTCTTGCTCAAGATGGCCATACAGACATCGTGACAAGAAATTGAGATGTACTCTGGGATATGGATGTTGTTAATCTTGTTAACATCAAACATTGTAACCTACAAGTGTAAACAAGCAAGGGGAAGTGTGCATGCATGGGATGATATTTGCAAATACTATGCTAGGAGTTACTTTTGCGCACTTTACTAATTGGTTTAATGCACAAGCTTTCACCAGTTCTTTTAGGAGAAATGGGCAACACTACAAATAGGATACCAGCTCAAGGTGTGGGAAAGATGGGAACAGTTGTTTTGTTGGTCCAGTTGTTCAGTATAATAATGTTCAAAATGCTGTGGTTGTCATCTCCTGGGATGGGCTCTGCACTGCTTTTTTGTAAAGCGAAAAGGGGGAATCGTTGGAATGTGAAATAATGAGCAGTCTGGCCTTGGCTGACATAGCTGGAGGATACAGGACTCTGATTCTCATAACATGGCAACTGCCTCCCACAAGGGAGTAAGAGCTAGTGAGACATCTGGTTAGAGAATCACAGGTTATAATGCATACCAAAGAGTGGGGTTGTGCTTGCCTAGGTTGTGTTAATGGATGAATATTTGTAGGCGTGGTGCTTAGTCTATATAAACACAGGTGTAACAGGTAATAAATGGCTTCTACTAGTTCACATTGAATTGCATGGAGTCCATGGAGCATCCTTTGCTGGTGGCCTGACATTAATCCATCTTGTCTGATAAACAAAGACTGAAGAAATACACATCCACATGCCAATTTGTGTTATTGCTTGCCATTGTGCATTTCATGCCTTCTGCTTGCTAGAGTGATTCTAAATGACTGAACAGCTTAGGACACTGCAACACTCCAAAAATAATCCATGGTACCAAACCAGAGCTCTTCTTTTAAAGAAAAGACAATCTTCCCCTCATGTCACAGAGGTGTTCTCTTTTAAAATGGGTCACTTCCAGCACAGCAAATTCTGCCAGGATTATTTGTCAGTGTCTGAAGAGATGGGAGAAGTCAGAACTGTAAGATGGTCACCACATGCATGCAGAATCATGGACAGCCTCAATATTACCTTCTTCAAAAAAGGCAATATTAGGGTCAGAGAAATAGCTCATCTAGCCCATTTTTTTACTTCTAGCTCCAACAGGTTACTGAGGGCTCTGTCACTTTTTAGGTAGAGAACAAACCTTTTTCTTTCCTATGAAAGAAAAAGTGGGTGGTGAATGGCTAGAGAGCAGCCCTGACGAAAAGGACCTGGGGGCTGGAGTTGATGAAAAGCTCGACATGAGGCAGCAGTGTGCACATGCAGCCCAGACAGCAACTGTGTCCTGGGCTGCATCAAGAGCAGTGTGGCCAGCAGGGCAAGGGAGGGGATTCTCCCCCTTTACTCTGCTCTCGTCAGACCCCACCTGGAGTACTGTGTGCAGTTCTGGAGCCCCCAGCACAAGAAGGACATGGAACTGTTGGAGCAAATCCAGAGGAGGGCCACTAAGATGCTCAGAGGGCTGGAGCTCCTCTGCTGTGAGGACAGGCTGAGAGAGTTGGGGCTCTTGAGCAGGGAGAAGAGAAGGCTTCCAGGAGACCTTATAGTAGCCTTCCAGTATCTGAAGGGGGCCTAGAGGAGAGCTGGGGAGGGACTATTTACAAAGTTTTGTAATGACAGGATGAGGGGGAATGGGTTTAAACTGGCAGAGGGGAGATTTAAACGGGATGTTAGGAGGAAGTTCTTTACAGTGAAGGTGGTAAGACACTGGAATGAGTTGCCCAGGAAGGCTGTGGCTACTCCCTCCCTGGAAGTGTTCAAAGCCAGGTTGGATGAGGCCTTGAGTGAACCTCTTCTAGTGGGATGTGTCCCTTCCTATAGTGGGCGGTTGGAACTGGATGATCTTTGAGGTCTCTTCCAACCTAAACCATTCTATGATTCTATGAAAGGCACTCAGGTTACAAGTGAGGATAGGCTGAGGGAGCTGGGGTTGTTCAGCATAAAGAAGAGAAGGGGGACTTTAGATTCCCTTCAGGCACTAGAAGGCAGTTCTACAGGAAGGCTGGAAAGGGACTTTTCATAAGGGTCTCTAGCAGCAGAACAAAGGGGAATGTTTTGAAGCTGAGGGAGAGCAGGGTTAGACTGGATCTTAGGAGGAAGTTCTTCAGTATGAGGGTAGTGAGACTGGAATAGGTTGGCCAGGGAGGTTGTGGCTGCCTCCTCTCTGGTTCAAGGCTGTTCAGCTTGGATGGGGCCTTGCGCAGCTAAGTCTATCTGAGAGGCATCCATGCTCTTGGTGAGGAGGTTGGAGTAGATGATCACTCCTAACCTGAGCCATTCCACAATTCTATGAGATGATTTTCATAGGTGCCAACTCAGCAAGCAAATTGAGCTCTGGGAAACAAGACAATTCTTGTTTCAGGTACCACCAACAATACTGTGGATCTGCACATCCCATTCCAGGGCCTCTCCTGCTCATCTCGAGTCACTCCAGAAACAGACCAACAAATAGATTCAATTATAATGCAGACTGGAGTTTTCAGAGTAAATAAGGGAAGCACTTCAGTACATACAACTGGGAGGCCTAAAATGAATTTTGTATCTTCCTGCCCTGCTTGGGAAAAATAATCAGCTTCATCAGTTTAAGTTGCTGGTAAGTGAAGAGCAGAGTTGATTATTTTTTGGACAGAGCTCAAAATACACCAGACCCAAAGCTTCAAAAGCTCTGGCTGCCAGATTCCCACACAAACTCAGAATGAGTTCATTCAGCAGGTACTGGCCACCTGACACTTTCGCAGCCTTGAAAAAGGAGGGGGTCTGAAGTGAGCCAAAGTACAGAACAGGTTTTCCAACTGATCTTTTTCAGAACTGTGTTTAGGTGACTTTGCTGTACACACACAGCCAGACACTGATGCTCCACAGAGTAAGGCATCACCCAACACGAGGTATAAAAGCACAACATAAAGACTAACTGAAACCATGGAAGTTACGAGACAAGGCTTTTCTGGTTCTCAGGTTGTTGCTACTGTGACTGTGCTAGGGAACATATAACACAAAGAGAATGGCAATGGAGCTTTCTGTTAGCTGAAAGTAGCCAGAAGGAATCCCCAGCCTGGAAATCTGGCATTACTTCTGTCCTGTCTGTAGCCATCAAGGCTGGGTCAATACAAATTGGTCAGCATCATGCAAGATTGTGTAACAAAACAAGGAATCACAGAATGTTAGGGCTTGGAAGGAACCTCGAAAGATGATCAGTCCAACTCCCCTGCCAGAGCAAGATCACCTAGGGCAGGTCACAGAGGAACACATCCAGGTGGGTTTTGATATCATTCTTGTCCCTTTTTAGAATCTGCCCAGGTATAATCACTTCAGTTAAGTGTTATCCTCCTTTGGATCAGGCAGTTCCATTAGAACTATTAGAGAAGGAGCAAAAAAAAGGGTAAAAAATAAAAGATACCTTGTATCCAAACTCCGGAAGTGCAGATGGATCCCAGTGGCTAGGACAGTTTTGATGTGGAATTGAAGAATCTCTCTGGCTGTTTACAAACAGACAGAAAAGAAGGTGTTAGTAACTGGAACAGGTTGCCCGGGGAGGCGGTGGCTGCTCCCTCCCTGGAGGTGTTCAAGGCCAGGCTGGATGAGGTCTTGAGTGTCCTGATCTAGTGGGAGATGTCCCTGCCTATGGCGGGGGTTGGAACAGGATGATCTTTGAGGTCTCTTCCAACCTAAATCATTCTGTGATTCTGTGAACTCTGCTACTGCTCTGAACATTCAGACTTGCAGCATCCTCTTTGGCCGGATCCTATGTTTTAAAATTGTAAAGGGTTAACCCCACCCAGGACCCTCTGCCTCCTCCCAAGGGATGGTTTGACCCTTTTCCCAGGTGTCAAAAAAATTTTTTTTAGAACATTTCTTAAAACAATTTTTTTTTCTGTCTCAGTGAAACTTGGTGAAGTGACACTGTGTTGTTTAACTCTCTCTCAGCCAATAGTCTAATTTCTCACTCAAATTCTCCAATTAGCTCAAACCAACACACATGGTTAGCCACTCCCACTTCCTGCTAGGATTTGGGCTATAAAGGGAGGACCCAGTTTCCTCTCCCTCTCTCTTCTCCTTGTCCTGGCTGCTCAAGCAACTGTTTGCTGCTCTCTGCTGCTAGAACACGTGCTTCCCTGCCACCACATGGAGAGCACCCTTATTCTCTTCTGGAACTGGGACTAATTCTTTTCACCATAAAATTCCTGCATCCTGCTTTCCCTTCAGCACCAAAGCTATCGAACTCAGCCTTGGGAATCAATTGCCTGCCGCGATTGTATTTCTCCCTTTCTCCCCTTCTCCCCGGTCTCTGTACCCTTCTCCCTCATTCCCCCTATCCTGAAGTTTGTTTCCCCTTTCTCCCACCTTCTGTAAAAAAATCCCTTTACCTCCTATTTGTTGTTAAAGTTTTATACCCTTTTCACTTCCAAATCCTTTTGAGTTTTTATTGGGCTTTTGGGCTCGGGGTAGCTAACCTTAACCCAATACAAAAATAAACCTCAAAAATGGGGGAACAACCCAGTTACAGTCCTCCTTCACTTGCTTTTTTACGAAACTAGTCTGCATCATCAGTCCTCTGGATATGGTACCTGGAGTAAACTGTACCCCAGACTCCTGGTGATGCAGAAAGCTGAGAGGCTGTGAGCTTTTGTGGAGTCCAGGGAATGTTTTCTTCTAGCAATAGCTGTGCTCTTTCACAGAATCATACAATGGTAGAGGGTGGAAAGAACCTCCAGAGATCATCCAGTCCAAACCCCCAGCCAGAGCAGGATCACCTAGGGCAGGTCACACAGGAACACATCCAGGTGGGTTTGATTGTCTCCAGAGAAGGAGGCTCCACAACATCTCTGGGCAGCCTGCTCCAGGACTCTGGCACCCTCACAGGCATCATGTTTTCCCTTCTGTTCCCGTGGAACCTCCTCTGCTCCAGCTTGCCCCCATTGCCCCTTGTCCTGTCGTTGGACATCCCTGAACAGAGCCTGGCTCTGTCCTCCCGACACTGCCTGAGGGCAGCCCTAAGGCTCTTCTGCTCCAGGCTAAAGAGCCCCAGCTCCCTCAGCATTTCCTCACAAGGAAACTGGACTCTCTCAGGCAGTTCCCTGAGGTCCTTCTTGAACTGAGTGGCCCAGAACTGGACACAGTATTCCAGATGTAGCCTCAGCAGGACAGAGTAAATGGGCAGGAGAACCTCTGTTGACCTACTAACCACAGCCCTTCTAATACACCCCAGGATGCCATTGGCCTTTTTGGCTACACGGGCCCATGGCTGGCTCACAGACATCCTGTTGTCCACCAGGACCCCATTACTTTGCAGTTACTGGCATTTTGCCTTACTTGTGAGACACAAAAGCCCAACAAGAGCATCATTTACCTGCTCTTGATCTTCTGTACATCTTCAGCAGACACAAACTTTGGCCGCCTGCGAACCTGTCTTTGAGTTTTGTAAATTACGTTTTTCTGTGTCATCTCTGGTAGAGAAAAGAGAAGGAAAAAGCCGTCAATAAGTAGACATGATGGAGTCATTAATTAATGAAGAGTGCATATTCATTGTCCATTTTATCTGCTGAACAACAGCCTCACAAAGTCTATGTGAGCTTCCTGTCCTTCCTGTAACTGTTATTTAATTTCTGCCTGTCTTGCTTGCTCTCTTAAGTCTTAAAATGTTCTTTAAATGTTCTCCAGCAGCACAGAAGGGTGCTTGGTTTTTAATTTTTACCACCCATAGCATTAATTCAATGTTTAATCTGACATTATGTGAAGACTACAAATCTTTATTTCTGATCCAGTCAAAGTCTAGGTAGGGTTAAGGAACAGGAGGGAAGTTTACTTTTGTCAAGAAGTTCTGGGCCATCACTACCTCACTTCCCCTTCTAATGAGTAAATCTGGTACTGGTAGTAGAAGTCATAGCTTCTAAAGGTAAGATAGCTTGCAACTGAGTCTTTTTAAAGCACTGCAGAGTTGTAAATAAGACCTTTTAAAATAAGTACCTTTAAAATTGAGCTGGTAGTGATTCAAGCCAGCCTGGAAAGATATGGTGGCATCGGGATCTGCTAGGTACAAATTCTCAATAATAGCAGAAGTTGGTGATTTCACATTATCTCCTTCTCCCTTTGCAGGGGTGGGGGAGAGGAAAAAAAAGAGTAATGAATAAACATAGTCAGGACTAAACCCTGGACAAGTAGTTTGGGTAGAAGGAAAGAGGCAAAGAGGAGGATGAAACAGAATCTACGCAGAACTGTTATGTGTGATTACCAAACAGACACATAAAGACATGACTTAGAAGTGATGGACACACACCAGTCCCATTACAATTCTCTACTGTTTGGGCTGAGGGAGTGTTTTCTAAAGAGTAGCTGGTATGGTTCTGTGGTTTGGATTTGTGAGGGAAAGAAATGCTGATAGCACAGTGATGTTTTTGTTATGCAGAGCAGTGCAAACACACACACCAGTCCCATTGCAATTTTACTGTTTTGGGCTGAGGGAAAATTTTCTAAAGACTAGCTGGTATGGTTCTATGGTTTGAATTTGCAAGGGAAACAAATGCTGATAGCACTGAGATATTTCTGTTATGCTGAGCAATGCTTACACTGAGTCAAGGCCTTTTCTGCTTCTCACAACACCCAACCAGTGAGTAGGCTGGGGGTGCACAAGTGGTTAGGAGGGGACACAGCTGGGACAGCTGACCTCACCTGAGCAAAGGGATATCCCATATCATATTGTGCTCAGCATATCAAGCTGGGGAAAAAGGTGGGAGGGGGGATATGTTTGGAGTTACAGCATTTTGTCTTTCGGAGCAACTCTCTTGTGTGATGGAGTCTTGTGATGGTTGAATACCAACTTGCTGATGTGAAGGCAGGGAAGTAGTTGTTTTACTTTCCTTGCTTATGTAGCTTTTGTTTTACCTATTAAACTGTTTATCTTGACCCACAAGTTTTCTTCCCCACCCCACTGAGGGGGAATGAGCAGTTCTGTGGCGCTTAGCTGCTGGCCAGCATGACCAACACACTCAACTCCTTGACCAAACTAGGTGGTAGTTTGGTTCAGGCTTCAAAGGAAGGCTAGGCTTAGGCAATGTACGTCTCTAGTTCCAATCTGTTCTCTGAAAGCCCAAAGAACAGGGTGACTTGGTGAGCACTGATGCCTATCAGCTTAGAATCTGGATCATACCATTAACACATGAATAGCCGTTGACTTTTCCAAGCCTCATTTGTCAAGGAACAATGGACGGTGCAGGTACAAGGAGTCTCATGTTTACCTTTCCCATCCTCTTTAATCTGACTATGAGCCAATCACTTTATTCCATAAATCAGTGCACTGCCAGCCTGAGCCAGCTTTTTAGGAGCTCTCCCTGATGAGAAGGAAGCTGCACAGCAGTCACCTCCCCTTGAGCCAGGACACTTCTCAAGGCTACTTCTTGAGATTGAGACATCCCTTACCAACTGTAGATCTCCAGCACATAATCTTGTGTAAAAGCACACTAAGATTTTGTATTTGCAACTTTGAATTATTCTTCTGTTCTCTGTGCAGTAAGTAACAGAGTGAAGCTAGCCAGCAGACTTTGTCAAGTCTCACTTTACAACACTCTGCTTCAGTAGAACTATATTAACTGCTGCATCTTGTGGTGGTTCTTTAAACAGTTAAAAAAACTCCCTCGTAACAAACTGGCATAGCTGGCAGATTCTGAATCTGCTCCACAACAGTGAGGTTAAGCCATGACCTAGGTTTAACTCCCTAATGTACAAACCAGTGTAGAATGAGGGTGTGCTGATGGGAGACAATTTCCATGTAAGCTGTGTGCTGAAATCAAGGCCCAGCACTGCTCCATCATATTTCGCTGGGTACTTCTCCACATCCCTGGATACCCTGTGTTCTGCAGCTATATTGTAAAACAGGTGGGGAAAGCTTCATCTGCCTTGGGGTAAGGAGAAATTGCTTATTTCTTTTCCTGCATTTTTCACATGGATCACTTTCTCATTAAAGAGGTTTTGACCAACCAAGGGAAATGGTAACACATGACCTGATAGAGCAATCCTTGCACGTCTAAGGAAACAGGACACTGCTTAGAAGAGAGGCAAGACTAATCCCTAAACAATTCCAAAGGCAATCTATTTCAAAGACAGTGGACACATGTTAAAGTGGTACAGAAGTCATAGACAGCCCCAGAAGAAAATTAACATTGCTGAATAAAGCGGGGTAGAGTCCCCGCTTTAAAAGGAAGAGTCCCTGGACATTGCTTCAGAAGTGATTAGAAACACAGGATGTGGACTCACCTGCTCTCCATATTCTACCCACTGGCCTAGATCATTCTTCCAATACCAAATCCACTCTGTGGTCAGTAGAAATGAGGGCTTTGTGACTGATGATGGTGTAGAGAGGCGTCGAAGCAAGGAGGAAGAGTAGGTCATTGTTTGGAAATTAATGTTCTTATCTGCCATGCTGCAACGACAAATTCAGGTTATTACAGCTCACACTGTGTATTTTACTCTCCAATCTCCAGTTCAGAGAGATGGTTGGTTGGCTGGTGCCATCTTCCATGATATAATGTGACTGCCCAAATAGAATTAAGCCTGAAACAGAAGTGTTTCTCACGGCATGCATGGCAGCTCTGAGAATTGTTCACCAGCTTCAAAAGAGAACTATGTGTGGGAATCCAATGTAAGAGAGAAAAATATTGAACATTTGGCCTTCATTCCTATGGCTTCGGGATGCCTCCCACGGGAGAGCAAAGATAGTGGGACACCTGGTCCAGGGGAAAAACAAGACATGATGAATGTTAAAGACTAGGCTGTACTTGCCTGGATTATGCTAATGCACTGTTTGTATAACGGGATAAAAGGAGTCACCCTCAGTGTGACAGCGCATTTTTGGTCTTTTGCTTTTGGTCCTTGTCCTGCATGGGCCTTAAGCTTGCACTGGCCTGGAATAAAGAGCACCTGCTTCAAACCAAAGTGCGTTGTTGCATTTGTCAATTACCGGCAGCAACAACTATGGGCTGGAAGACATTGAACACCAGCTCAGTCACTACTCAGTTGTTGCACTGACAGCTTAGCAGACAGTGGCATGGGCACAGTGCTCTTGTGAGACCCTCACTTCCAACACTGCCTCCAGTTCTGGCATAAGAAGGACAGAGCTGTTGGAGAGCATCCAGAGGAGGTCACAAAGATCATCCAAGGGCTGGAACACATCTGCTATGAGGACAGGTCGAGGGTACTAGGGTTGTTCAGTCTGGAGAAGAGAAGACTCTGGGGGGACCTTAGAGCTGTCTTCTAATCCTTGAAGGGATCCTACAGAAAGGCTGCAGAGGGACTTTTCATCATGGTGTCAAGCAATAGGACAAAGAACAGTTTGAAGCTGAGGGAGAGCAGGGTTAGACTAGATGTTAGGAAGAAGTTCTTCAGTTCAAAACCCCCCATGGCAGGGAGGTTGGAACTAGATGATCCTTGTGGTCTCTTCCAACCTTGACTGATTCTATGGTGAGACTGTGGAATAGGCTGCCCAGGGAGGTTGTGGCTCCCTCCTGCCCAGGGGTGTTGATGGCCAGGTTGGATGAGGCTAGGTTGGATAAGCAGCCTAGTCTAGTTGAGAGATGTCCCTGCCCATGGTGGTGAGGTTAGAATAGATGAGCTATGAGACGCCTTCCAACCTGAGCCATTCTAGGATTCTATGATGTTATGTGACTAAGTTCACCAGCAAGCACTTGCAGCTTATCAACTTCCTTCTTTTTCTGTACTTCCAGAGATTGCAATCACAGCTGGCAGCACTGGAACCAACTGGGCTCTTTCTCTTGGGAGGCTTGAAAAAATAATTCTAAGAAAGACTTTGAAAGCAGCCTCTTCTTGGGAACCTTGCTTGTGATTTGCACCACCCAGCAGCCTAGTCAAGCTGCAAATTGAAATTATCTGCTGCGTGAAGAGGCATGGGCCAAAACTATTACAGTTCTAAGTGAAAGATACTGTGTTAGTTTTGGAAGATGAAAACGGGTTGTTTCCATGCAATCACTTTTCTTTTAAAAAAGAAAAACTCTCATTTGTACATCCTCCCAGATTCTGAAAAGTGATGGAGGGCAGATGTCTTTGGAAAGAAACAGTTCTTCCTGATTTCCTGGAAAAAAGGGTTTTCCTCAGGGGCTCAAACACAGTACTGTAAGCAAGAGGTGCTCTTTATTATTATACCTGCTGTTTTTTGGGTCACAATAGGCCTTTTCAATTTCCTCCATCATGGAAAGGTCATTCCAGGTGATCCCATTGTGTACCTGCCATCGATATGGCAAATGGTAATGAACTGATGTGCATTTATCTGTAAGGAGATCAGACACAGTCAAGAGCTCTGCAAGAGTACCAGAGAGCAAGACGAGAGGGGGGAAAAAAAGGAACAAGCATTTTTACCACTTGGGCTTTGGTAGTGGCAATAAAGGCAGGTACTGAAAACAGAAGGATGTCTGAACAGCAGAAGCATGCATTTGTCTAGTTTTATCTTAACATAAGCTCTCATACTGCCAAATCTATTTCAAATAAATCACAACCTTCTCTTTCCTGAGACATCATATTGGCAGCTGGGACATCAGGGCCACAGCCAGGAAGTGTGTGCTTCTCAGCTACAAAAACTCTGGTCTACACATCACAGAAGGATGCACACATCACATAAGGATCGTGGATCTGTTGGAAAGGGTCCAAAAAAGTTTCAGAAAGACAGCTGGAGCACCTCTCCTATGAAGACAGGCTAAGGGATTTGGTCAGCCCAGAGAAAAAGTGGCCCTGAGGAGACATTGGAGCTGCCTTCCAGTACCTGAAAAGCAGTGCAGGGCCGTTGTAGGTGGTGTCTAGAGACAGGACAAGGGGGAATGGTTTGCAGCTGAGGGAGAGCAATGTTAGACTGGATCTTAGAAAGAAGTTCTTCAGTAGGAGGATGGTGAGACTCTGGTGTAGGCTGCCCAGGGAGGCTGTGGATGCCTCATTCCTGGAAGTGTTTAAAACCAGGCTGGGTGTGGCTTTGAGTAACCTGGTCTAGTAGGAGGTGTCCCTGTCCATGGCAGGGGTTTGGAACTAGATGATCTTTAAGGTCCCTTCCAACTGCCTTCCTAACCAGACTACTAGGTGCTGTTGGGACTGTTGCTTTGCTTCTCAGAATACAGGAAGCAGCAGCTTTTAGCTGCCTTGCACGCAGGACCTGCAGCAGTGCTAAATACCCTTGCCACAGCAAAAGGAAGGCTCCAGATGATTTTTTAAATCATCTGTGTTTTCTATGGGTGTTTGAGTTCAGACCTGCTAACCACCCCTGCATGTGTGCATGCTGCTAACTACAGGCAGAGGCTGACCTCCAGGCCTCCCTGCTGAGGAAAGCTGATGTACACCCCAAGTTTAGGCACGGACCAAACCTCTTACAGTTTTTGAGCCAGACATAGTGTGACAAAGCACTCTACCTCTCCAATCATTTGAGTTTAGCTATTTGGTGGTGACAGAATAGTTGCTTTGAGCAGCAGTAATAGTTAAAAAGAGGTATTATTAAGCCCTGAGTTAGCTTACTCATCAGCCTCTCAGAAAAGGAGCTTATGAGGTAAGCATCTTTACCATAAGAATCCCACTACAGAAATGCTAAACACCTTAGAGCAAACAGTTAGCAGGCCCAGCTACTAAACAAACAAACTCTGATCTGCTTTAAGTGGATCTTATACCAAGACCAGGTGCTGATAAAAGGAGTAGTCCTTTAGAAAGGCCCTGGATGAGTTCATTCAAAGAAAATTCATAGTATCTCCTCGTAAGGAACAGCCTAACCTGGGGGATAGCCTCCTAATACTTTTTCCCCAGACCCCTGTTATTAGCCACTGCTAGGTAGATGATGCACTAGATTACCTTCATCTTATCTGGTACAACTATTGTGTTTTCTTAAGATGTTCTAGTAGCTCACATCACTTTTGAAAGGACTTATTGGAGGAGAATATGGCTATTATTTAATGTATATAGGATACAGCAGGAATAAAAGCTGACAAATTGTTATCAGTTGTCAGTGATGACAGCATGAGGCCAGCTCTTAAACTGATCTAATAGTTACAGAAAGTCTAACATTTAACATCGGAAGAGTTTTTTTGCCACAGAAGCATACCCAACAGGACCAAAAGAGGCCATAGATGGATCATCTAGAGAAGAAAGAGCTTAACTGCCTTGACTTTCATCTGATGATGTCTGTAATTCTGGTGATGTTAGTGACTTGGAAACAAAGTGAAGAAGTGAAAAGGCACAATCACCATTGCCACTCCATGAGGCCACCACCAGCCTGAGCCACTGAGCAGACAGTGCTCTCTGAAGAGAACTTACCATTATTTTTGCAGTACTTCCAAACATAGAACACACAGATCTCATCACACTTTTTTTCCTCGGTGTTCCCTGAATCTTTAGCAGAGGAATCATCTTTTTTATCTACAAGAAAGAAGACATCAGTCCTTATTTGTCCTTTGTACCAAAACAGAGCTCTGAAAGAACGACATTGCATTTGGGATTTCATCCCAGCAGTAACAGGGAGTTGACTACAGTAGCTAAGTCAAGCACTTGCAGGATCTGACAATCTCCCGTACAGCTCACTGCAAGAATTAGAGCTATGTGACTGACCAATGGAAGAAGGTTCAGTGGAGGTGGCCAAGGGTGATGTCACGAAGCCCAGAGAGCAAGGCAGGGTGTGATTGACTCTGGCTGTTGCAAAGAAGCTGTTTCAGCACAGAGGACACAAGAGAGCGGCCTTCATTGCAGATAAATGGTAATGTGAGCTGAGTGGATCAAGCAGGGGTATGTTTCTCCTTGAGGCAGCCAGACCAACTTGGGGGTAAGTCAATATAGGCCTCAGCCAAACACAGGGATATCAAAGCTAAACATCTAACAAAAGAATTGTGAAGAGAGCAAGAGGCTTGAGCTGGCTTCAACCCACAGGCTGGGACAGAGTTAATTTCCTTCACAGTAGCTCACATGATGCTGTGTTTTAGCTTTTTGACCAAAACACTGCTGGTAATACACTAGCTTTTGCTGAGCGGTGTCGGCACAGCATCAAGGCCCCTCCCTGTTTCTTATCCTGAGGGGTACACAACAGGTTAGGAGGGGAGAATCCAAAATAACAAAAGAAGTATTCCATACAAGATTATGCTCAGCATTAACACGGAAAAGAGGGAGTTTTATGAGGGCTGGGTGCCTTTCGCTCAGGAACTGGCTGAGCATCAGCCCATCCATGGGAGGTAGTGAGTGATGCCTTCACATCACTTGTTTTGCTTTGTTTTTTAATTTCTTAGTCCTCTTATTCTTTTTTTCCCAATCCCGTCTTGACCCTCAAGTGTTCTTGTTTTTATTCTTTCTGTCTTTTCCCCCTGTTTCAGTGGGGGCTGGGAGGAAGCAAAGTCAGTGGCTGCATGGTGCCTAGCTGCCCACAAGGTTTAACCCACACCACCTGTTAACATTGACCATCTTCAAGCAAGTAAAGCTGATAATTACACACTCCAGGGATGGAACATCTGAAAGAAGCTGTTCAGGGAGTACTGGACTCTGACAGGCTTTAAAGCCAAGGCCCTGCTGCCCAGAAGAACTTGGAGATTTGTGCGTTCCTGTTCCTTCATAGATAGGTGTATGAGGAAAACCACATCACTGAGCTATATCCATTCCCTGGGGACAGAAGGCAAGGGAAGGTATCACATGCACAGATACAACTCTGTCTCATTTCCACAAAGGAAGCACTCTGTCCAGAACAGTGCAGAGATCAGTCCCAGCTGTTCTCCACTGTGCTGCACAGTTCATAAATGCATAGAATGGTCTGGGTTCACAGGAACCTTAAAGATCATCTAGTTCCAACATCCCTGCCATGGCCAGGGTCACCTTCCATTAGACCAGATTGTTAAAGGCCTCATCCAAACTGGCCTTGAACACTTCCAGGGAGGGAGCATCCATGACCTCCCTCGGCAACCTCTTCCAGTGTCTCACCACACTCACTGTCAAGAATTTCTTCCTAATCTCCAGTCTAAATCTGCCCTCCTCAAGCTTCAATCCATTCCCTCTTGTCCTGTCACTACAAACCCTTATAAAAAGTCCCTTCCCAGCTTTCTTGTAGGCCCTCTTCAAGTACTGGAAGGCTCTCACTGGACCCTTCTCCAGGCTGAACAGCCCCAGCTCTCTCAGCCTGTTCCCATAGGAGAGGTTCTCCAGCCCTCTGATCATGCTCAGGCAGAAATCCCAACAGTCCTCCAGAGGCCATCCAGTCCTATGGCTTTCAGCACAGGGTAGAGTAAGCACACAAACTGCACTCCGACAGCACAGGGAAGTTTAGAGCTGAGTGAAAACAAATCCCAATGAGAACCACTGATCTCAAGACTGGCAGGTTAGAAACAGCCCATACCTTCATCTTTAGTTCCAGCTCCTGTCTTTACTGATGGCAGAGCTCCATCTTTACCTCTGGCTTCTGTTGTCAACTGCTGCTGAATTGGACCAGGTACACTCGTACTAGGACCTGCATGAGAAAACTGAATGAAGATCACTGCTGGAACAGAACCTCAGCTAGCTGGCAATACTCTAATCTGTGTGTTGAGGATTACATCCATCACACAAACAATTGTACACCAGAACTCCATTGATGATACAACACATTAGCAGTAAACAGTTACAAATCCCAGCCTGTCACAGTTGTCCACAGTCATTCAACAGCAGTTATGCAGTATTTTAGGCAATGGTAATGCATCTCCCCTCCCACACAACCAGACTTTGACTTACTCCATTCGTGAAAGTAGATTACAGAGGATAGAAAAAATGTTGTAAGAAAGGATATAGGAAAGCTGATTCCATGTGGAAGTAGTTAATACTTACCTGGATATTTAGCTTCTGAAGGTGGCACATGTGCTCTGGAGTCCACTGTTTGTGAAGGTGACCTCAGATCTTTGCTTATCGTAGTAAATGGTGGTATTCGTATGTTTGCTCTTGGTTTGTAAGTGGGTACTGAAATCACAGCAAATAGGATGAGGTTTAGCTCTGAGATGAAACAAGAACCATAAAATGGCATGGGCTTGAAAGGACCTCCAGAGATCATCCAGTCCAAACCCCCAGCCATAGTAGGGTCACCCAGGGCAGGTCACACAGGAACACATCCAGGTAGTTTTGATTTGTCTCCAGAGAAGGTGACTCCACAAACTCTCTGGGCAGCCTGCTCCAGGACTCTGGCACCCTCACAGGGAAAAATGTTTTCCCTTCTGTTCTCGGGACACCTCCTCTGCTCCAGCTTGCCCCCATTGCCCCTTGTCCTGTCGTTGGACATCCCTGAACAGAGCCTAGCTCTATCCTCCCGACACTGCCAGAGGGCAGCCCTAAGGCTCTTCTGCTCCAGGCTAAAGAGCCCCAGCTCCCTCAGCATTTCCTCACAAGGAAACTGGACTCTCTCAGGCAGTTCCCTGAGGTCCTTCTTGAACTGAGTGGCCCAGAACTGGACACAGTATTCCAGATGTAGCCTCAGCAGGACAGAGTAAATGGGCAGGAGAACCTCTGTCAACCTACTAACCACAGCCCTTCTAATACACCCCAGGATGCCATTGGCCTTCTTGGCCACAAGGGCACATTGCTGGCTCATGGCTGTCCTGTTGTCCACCAGGATTCCCAGGTCCTTTTCCCCAGAGCTGCTCTCCCACAGATCAGCCCCTAGACTCTACTGTTCTGTGGCTTCAACCTCTGCCCAACTCAAAATTTTATTTAAACCAAACGTTTCTTCCAACTTACCTCTCTCCTTCTGCAGTTCCTTGTTGAATTCCACATGCCTGTGGTCATACACGGTCTGGATCTTTAAAGCTGTGTTTGAATCAATGCCAACAGTTTCCAGCAGTCTTAGTGCATGGGCATTCAAAAGGTTGTGGGACCTCTTGCACATTAAAAATCTACAATCTCCGTGGAGGAAGTGTCGACAGACATGAAGCCTTCTGCAGTTGTTCTGCTGGTTGCAGGCCCCATCCTTTCTGTTGTAAAACTGACAGGTCTAGAAGCATGGAGGACAGGGACAATATGACATGGAAAAGCACATTAGAATCAGTTATCTTGTAAATTATTCTGTACACACGCAGCTTTTACAGCAAAAAGACAGCAGCTAAAAGAGGAGTATTCATTTCTGGCACAGATGAACAGGCATTTTCAGCTGACTCATAGATTTTTAGTTTTTAAGTGAAGGGTGGGTTTTGGTTTTTTTCACCCCAAGAAAAAGAAAAACCAAACCAACAAGCTTTTATTACTGGCACTCCTAAGCAAGACAGTTGCATAGCAACTGAATGTTTTGTGCTTATTCTACGGAAAATCAAACTTAAAAGATAAAAACCATAACAAAGAACAACTGTACACACCCCACATACACTCTGGCAGATGTAGCATTATTTAATAGAACTTAGCATCTACAGAGTATTCTGAGATCATAGAATCACAGAATGGTAGGAGTTGAAAGGGACCTCTGAAGATCATCTCATCCAAACCCCCTGACAAAATAGGATCACATAGAGCAGACTATACATGAACACACCCAGGTAGGTTTTGAAAGTCTCCAAAGGAGACTCCACAACCTCTCTGGGCAGCCTGCTCCAGTGCTCCATTACCTTCAGAGTACAGAAGGATTTTCCCATGTTGATGTGGAACTACCTGTGTTCCAGTTTGTTGTCCCATGTTGATCCCAGCTGTAAAGCTTACGAATGACCTGCATCACTGTTTTCTGTTGTTTCTGGTATCTTACCCCCTAGCAGGAGTCTAAGGTGCTCAATTAGCGGTATTTAATGATGCCTGCAGTGTTAAGATGCTGAAGGCAGTGAGGACAGGCTAAGGGAGCTGGGGCTCTTTAGCCTGGAGCAAAGGATCGTGAGGACTGCCCTCATTCATGTGGATAAAGATGTGTAGGGCAGTGTCAGGAGGATGGAGCCAGGCTCTGCTCAGGGATATCCAATGACAAGAGGCAACTGGGGCAAGCTGGAGCAGAGGAGGTGTCCCGAGAACAGAAGGGAAAACATTTTTCCCTGTGAGGGTGCCAGAGTCCTGGAGCAGGCTGCCCAGAGAGTTTGTGGAGTCACCTTCTCTGGAGACAAATCAAACCTACCTGGATGTGTTCCTGTGTGACCTACCCTGGGTGATCCTGCCTTGGCAGTGGGGCTGGACTGGATGATATCTAGAGGTCCCTTCCAACCCCTAACATCCTGTGTTTCTGTAAGGCCTGAACAGATCTACAGATAAGAGCTTAAGTGTAATACCAATCAGTGAAGGCTGCTAGCAGCTGCTCATTATTGGAAGTAATTAAACAAGAAACACACTTAAGTTTTAGATACAGCTAAGCAGGACAAAAATTTTGCTCATCACCACTATGCTTCTCAGGTGTATTTTAGAACACTATACACACCTCAAAAAATAAAATAACAAAAATAACCCCACATTTTGTCACAGCATGAAAGAAGAAAGCAACAGAACTATTATGCCAACAGATCTGGAGAGATTATAACCTCTAAGAGAGAAGGGCAACAGGACTCTTGTAATATCTTAACCAGGAACGGCTGTAGGCAAAGCAGGATACCCTTTGCCTTTAAGCAGCAATGGCCTTGGCCACTGAAGCCAGCACTGCCTTTATAGATAGACAGAGGACCAGGATGAATGGTCCAGCCAAATGCAACAAAATCAATGACTTGCATACACACCAGACAAAGGTTGCTTCAGAAAGAGCTTGTGTGCAAAGCCTCAGCGCCCTTTGGAAGCAGCAGATTTTACACAAAAATGACTGCAGTCATCCAGTCATTTCTCTCACAGACTTCTCTTACTTCTCGAAACCCACAAGCACCAAAATGTGGGATAGAGTTGGGATAGAGTGAATTTTCTTCCCATTAGCTGGTATGGTGCTGACACTATTTTAGATGTTGCTAAGGAGCACTTACTCTAAGCCAAGGACTTTCCAGCTTCCCATGCTCTGCCAGAGAGGAGGAGTACAAGAAGCTGTGAGGGAGCATGGCCAGGACAGATGATCCAAACTAGCCAAGGGGATATTCCATACTATAGGATATTACAGCCAGCATCTAAACTGTGGGGAGTAGGCTGGGAGGTTGCACTGTGCATCACTTTGTCTTTCTTGAGGGTTATTTCTCTTTCTTTTTGTTACCCTCCTTTTCGTTACTACTTTATTTTATAATTTCTACTATCATTATTTTATTTCAGTTATTAAGTTATCTCAACCTGGAGTTTTACTTTCTTTTTCCTAACTCTCTTTCCATTGTCAGCTGGTGTGTGGAGAGTGAGGAGCAGCTGCATGGTGCTTAGTGACTGGCTGTGGTTAAGCCTCGCCTTTAGGCTGAGCAAGGAAATGGGCCCTCATATGCTGGCCTCCACCATCTCTTGGGAAAGAGCCAACAAACTGAGCTTTGGTCAGGTCTCTTATCCTGTAAGCACGCACAGTTATTTTATTGTGATCTTTAGCTTCCGTGCTGCTTGCCTCACCATCTGCTGAAGCTGATGACTTCTTTTGTTTGTTTGTTTGGAGTAACTTTATAGCTCTGCTGTTGGGGTAACAGGAGTGACACACAAACAGGCCGTCCATGTTCTGCTTTCAGACAGCAGGTCTTCTGCTGGCAAGTCCTAGATGACGTGCCTTATCAGTTGCAAGCCTTCTGGTATTTATGTAAGCGACACACTCCTTTGTGCTTAGCAGTTTTATAACTTCGGGTTTGTTTTCTATCATAAGGACATGGAACTTGCACAATGCTAGCTCCCTGCTGTTCCCTTTGGTGCTTCCACACACAGCCATTACCACTCACACTTCAATTCCAGGCTGATATAATATTACTGTCACATATCTTAACAGCTTGAAATCAAGATCAGAACTCCATGTTCTCTTGGCCCCTCTCATTCCTAATTAGCAAAAGCTTCTCTTAAGGAATCAGTGAAACTCACATCGGGGAGGAGGAAAGGATCATTCTGGATGAGCAGCACTCGCAGCTCATTCTCATCGAGGCCAGACAAGCCATGGGACTTCAGAACTTTTTTGTTCTCATCACTGATGATGTTGTGTGAGTATTTACAAATTCTGAAAGAAAATACACAGAAATATCAATGTTTACTTCTTCAGTCAAGTTGATTTAGAGAAAAACCTCAGATAATATGGAAAAAATAACATGGAAAAAATAACACAGGAATGGCAGGGAGGATTGCCAACGCACTCAAAAGACTGACAAGCTGGTGTGAACAAAAACATACACAACATTCAAATTGTTGCCTGTCCTTGTGTGTTTGATGAGTAGATTTGTGTTCAGGTAGCACAGGCCTGTGATAGACTCAGAAACATGCACAAGATTCCTGCCCTGCTGCGGGAAAGACCGAAGCAAAGTGGCAAACTACCCCTGCATGAATTCCTGAAATACAAACAGCAAGGTGCAAACTGCAAGTTTAATGATTTTTGAGCACAAACCAATCTTCATGGTGCCAGCATCCTTGCTTGAGTGCCTCTGCATGGGTGCTGCTTCAGTAATCCTCTGGTATGCAAGGGAATGAAAATAAATTTACTCTGCATTTCATCTGTGGTTTGTGGTTGCTCCTGCACCCTGCTTCCTCACACCATGTGCAGCTTTGGAAAAGCCATAGAGAGCAAGGAAGTTTGGCAAAAGTCTCTATAATCATTTAGATGGACTCTGTAATCAGCTAGACAATGGACCTAAGAGTATAACAACTGTGAAATACATTTGTGGTATTATCCCCATTTTAAACATCAGGGTGTCCAGACCACATTCAAGAAAGCTAACAGCACAGATTTGAAGTAAAGTCTGTCTGCCCTACCTGTACCTACTAACCATTAGACTCAAGTCTCTGTTCCTTTTATCCTTTCAGCCTCCTGAAACTCCCTTGTGAAAGCTTTTTTTACCCCACGCTGTGTCTGGTCTAATCCTTCTCTACAGACCTCGTGTGTTTTGCCCCTGACTCCTCTAAGTATTGGACAGTGTGCTTTGTGGAACACAGGACCAGAGCACCTCTGCTGCGAGGATAGGCTAAGGGAGCTGGGCTTGTTCAGCCAGGAGAACAGGCTGGCCAAAGGTGGTACTAGTTTGAAAAAACAGAAATGAGGGAAACCAAACACAAATGAAGAAGTGAAAACTAGAAGCCTTTCAGTGACACCTTTTGGTGAAGAAATTCATCTTAATATCCAACCTAAATTTCCTTCATTGCAACTTGAGGCCATCTCCTCTTGTCCCATTGCTTGTTAACTTAGGAAAAGAGACTGACTCCCATCTTGCTAAAACCTCATGGCAGCAGTGAGCTCCAATAGAAGAATTATCAGTTTCAGCCCCCATCTTCCACTGTTGCAGTGTTAGTAATGTACTGATACCCCACCAGATTCTTTTTCTACCCCAGCAAAATGGAATAATTGAATCACAGAATGGGGTGGGTTGGAAGAGACCTTTAAAGGTCATCTAGTCCAACCCCCCTGCAGTGAGCAGGGACATCCTCTGCTAGTTAAACCTGTTTTTCACTGGTACCTGGCAAGTAACTTTTAACTGCTGTTTTTCTAAATGCATGTGATTAGTTATCACTGTGTCTGCTTGACAACCTTTTTGGGGAATGCTGTGGTTCTTCTTAGCGTCCAATCTAAACTTCCTTCGGGGCAACTTGAGGCCGTTTCCTCCTGTCCTGTTGCTTGTTACTTGGAAGAAGAGACAGACCTTGCTACAGCCTCCTTTCAAGCAGAGAGTGAGAGGGTGTCTTTTCAGTCTGCGCCGAGAGAGAGAGAGAGAGAGAGAGACGGCCAGGCCTATCTTTCTTGTCTGCTCTCTCTACATCCCGGATTGATGTCCATGGGAAATTAAGCACTGCACCTCACAGATACGGCTGCAAGTAGAGCAGTGGCTAACAGCAAAGTGAAATCTTTGCACTTTCTAGAGTAAAACCAGACGGAAAACCCAGCACGTTGCAGTTTTCTTACTAGAGAAATATTTGTAAACTGTTCGACAGAATCATAGAAATTCTCTTCCTGGAGAAGGGAAGGCTCCAGGGAGACCTAACAGAAGCCTTCCAGTACCTGAAGGGGGCATACAAGAGGGATGGAGAGACACTGTTTACCAAGGGCTGTAGTGATAGGATGAGGGGCAACGGCTTCAAATTAGAGAAGAGAAGATTTAGATCGGACGTTAGGAAGGAGTTCAGCACCAAGAGGGTACGGGTTGCCTGGGGAAGTGGTTGGGGCGTTACCGCACGCCCCCGCCCCCCAGTTTACATACTGGCACGTAGCCACACGGTATAAACCATCCCCCCTCGGCTAGTTCGAGACGGGAAGCGGCTGCTGGATACCGCCGAGTCGCCCCGGGTCAGCTCCGACGGTCGCCGGTTCTGGCTATAAGCGCCAGGAGGGTCGGGTGTCGGTGGGTGGGGGCCCTCGGCGCCTCGCCGGCACTCACCTGGACCCCAGGTTGCACTTGCCCATGAGGTGAAGCTTGCAGAGGTGCAG
>VWZI01014759.1:131117-147191 GCA_013396835.1 Psilopogon haemacephalus
GATTGCTGGTGCTGTGCTGTGTTGTCCTTCCAATAGATGTCAGGGTGGTTGAAGTCCCCCATGAGGACCAGGGCCTGTGAGCATGAAGCTTCTCTTATTTGTTTGTAAAGGGCCTCATTTGCTTTGCCTTCCTGACCAGGAGGTCTGTAGCAGACTCCTACTATGATGTCCCCTTTCCTTTAACCTTTATCCTCTGTTTTAGTGTTGCACATCCGCAGGTTGAGCTCCATGGATTCCAGCTTATTACTGATGTAGAGGGCAACACCCCCTGCCCTTCTCCCCTGCCTGTCCCTCCTGAAGAGTCTATACCCATCTATCTCTACGCTCCAGTCATGAGATCCATCCCACCACGTCTCAGTGATGCCAATGACATCATAACCCTGTAGGCTTGCACATATTTGCAATTCTTCCGCTTTGTTCTCCATGCTCCTTGCGTTAGTGTAGAGTCATTTCAGTTGTGCCTCTATTGGAGCTGACTTACTCACCAGTTTTCCTTTATCCTGTTCTTTGAGCATGCTTTCCTAAGTCAGTGCTTGGACCTGTCCACACTCAGACACGTCTATAACCACCAGCCTATCTCTACCCCTCATATCATTACTACCATGTGGATTACTACTTGATGTTTCCTTGTTGGCAGATAAAACCTGAAGTGGATCTGGCTCATCTCTGCAGAACTTTGAATGCACTATTCTGTCCCCAGGATGCTTCTGGGCAGCAGGTTGAGGACCATTACTAATCCCCCATTGCTCCCACACTGATCTGTCCTCCCACGCCTTGCCACATGGAGGTCTGATTCCTTTGTCCCACTCCCCCTTCACATCCCATTTAAAGCCCTGTCAACTTGCCCTGCTATCTCCTCTGCAAAGACCCTCTTCCCTCTTCAAGAGAGGTGTCTCTCTCCTGTTTGGTCTCAGCAACCCTGGTGCTGTATAGGTCATACCATTATCAAAGAAACCAAATTTATGGCGGTGACACCATCCATGCAGCCACGTATTAAAAGACTTCATTCAGCTGCTTATTCCAGTGTCTCTGTCGTCGGTTGGAATAACAGATGAAAAGATGATTTGTGCCCCTGAGTCCTGTATCACCCATCCTACTGTCCTAAGGATGATGATGTGCTTGCTTGCCCACCAGCCAGACCTTTGTGAAGCCCTGGTGGCTGTCACACATCACCTCATTGAATAATGAGCATGCACCTTAGCACAGTTACCAGGAGCATCTGCTCCATGATCTCACCTGGCACAGAGGTGACACTGACTGCTCTGTAGTTCCCTGGGTTCTTTTTTTGCTCCCCTTTTTAAAAAATGGTGGTTTGTTTCCCCTTTTCCAGCCTGTGGGAACTTTGCCAGGCTTTAAAGACTTTTCTGAAATATGATGGCCAGTGGTCTAACAGCCTCAGCCACCACTTTCTTCAGGACCCATGGATGTATCTCATCAGGTCCCATAGACTTGTGCACCTTCAGGTTCTCTAGGTGTTTCCAGACCTGATCTGCGCTTACTCTGGGTGGCTCTCCACTCTCCCAGACCTAGCCATTGCCCTCTGTAACTTGAGTGGTGAGGGACAAGTCATTTCCAGTGAAGACAAGCAAAGAAGCCATCGAGCATTTCAGTCTTTCCCTTATCCTTGGTATCCAGGGCACCTGATTCCCTCTGGAGGGGCTCTGCATTCTCTCATCTTCCATTTCTCCCTGACATACCTGTAAAATCCTTTTATGTTAGCTTTCACATCCCTGGCTAGATTTAATTCTGCTAGGGCTTTAGCTTTCCTGACCTGGTCTCTGGTTTCCTGACCTATTTCCTTGTATTCACCCCAGGTTACCTATCATTGCTTTCACCCTTTTTGGTTTCCCTCTCTGCAGACCTTTGCAAACAGTCCCTCTGCAGCCTTCTTGGAGGCCCTCTTCTGGGCTGGAGGTACCGGAAAGATACTCTTAAGTTTCTCTGGAGCCTTCTCTTCTCTAGGCTGAACAACCCCAGCTCCCTCAGCCCTTGGTTCATCTTTGTGGCCTTCCTCTGGCCTTGCTCCATCAGATCCATGTCCTTCCTGTGTTAAAGGCTCCAGAGCTGCAGGTGAGGTCTCCCCAGAGCAGAGCAAAGTGACAGAATCCCCTCTCTCCATCTCTGGCCACGCTGCTTTTGATGCAGTCTAGAATGCCATTTGCCTTCTGAGCTGCAAGTGCACACTGCTGGCTCATGTCCAGCTTTTCACCCACCAGCACCCCCAAGTCCTTCTCTGCAGGGCTGTTCTCAATCTCATCCTTCCCCAGCCTGTGTTGATATCTAGGATTGCCCCAACCTGGGTGCAGGACCTTGCATTTTGCCTTATTAACTATCATGAGGTTCTCCTCAGTCCACCTCTCCAGCTTGTCCAGGCCCCTAACCTCGTTAGTGCAGTGATTTAACTAGGATACTAGTTTCCCTTTCGCAGCAAGTTTAAGTAGCCAGCGTGAATTTCTCTAAGGCTGCAGCATCTCCATTACCTGCAGTGCTCTGGACATCTCTGTTTATCCCATCACAGCAAGCACTGTCCAGATGCAGACTGTTTCTGCTTGGCATAGGGCAGGAAGTCTGCATCCAGCAGTTCCTCTCATAGGTGTGCCAAGGCAGCCTATTTGTTAGCATCTCATCCGTGGGTGAAGCTGGACTTTTGGAGAAGTGAATGTGTATGCTGTGACTGGCTGGAGTTCCTTGTGAATGAAGGAAATCCCTTTCTGCTATGCCTTAAGCTGTGTTAGCCTTCATCTCCCATTGACACTCGCCAGCTTTTTCTGCTCTCTGACAGAGCACACCAGGCTTTCTTCAAGGCTCAGACAGGAGAAATCATGTGCTGTAGAGAGGCCAGCAAATTAGCCCCTAGACATCTTTCTTGGCTTTCAGCCCTTTCTAGCTTAGGAGAAACTAACAGATGTGTCCCTTTGCTGTTCTGCTCTGAGCTCATTACAGGTTTCTCAGCAGGGCAAATTAGCAAAGTCTCCTTAGCATCTGTCTTGTCCAGCCAAAGAGAAGTTGCATGCAGGCAGGCTCCTCAGCCCTGGCTATCTGATCTCATTTGGACACAGATCCCTGGAAGTTCACTACTGTTTCCATCCTTTGCCAGCCCCAGCTCGTCCTCTCAGGTGTACATACCTTTATTTACCAGGGGAAACAAACTTGCTGTTTCAAGAGGTCAATGCCTTTGTGGCACTGCTCCAGAGAACTTGCAATTGGTTTAGACGAAGAGCCAGGGAAAAAAAAACCAAAAAACAACACAAAAACCAAACCATACAACTGAAAAAAACCTCTAAGGCTTTAGTTGTATTTCTTTAATGGTAGTAAAAGGAGCCATGGATCTGTTGTCAGTCAGTTGCCATGGTTATTCTTTATTAAAGCCTCAGGTCTTGTAGCCCAGTAATTACCTGAGAAATTACCTGGTACTTGCTTTAAAAGAAATTATAATAAGAGCTGTGGATAAAGGCATGGAAATGCTCATTCTAACAGGAAAAACAAGATACTTAAAGAACAAACAAACACACACAAAGAAACATAAAAGAACAAACAACAGGAGCAGATGCATAAATGTGAAGGATGACAGCTGACCAGGTCACATCTCAGGTGGCACATTTCTATACCAGATCATCTGGTCATAGAATCACGGAATGGTCTGGGTTGGAAGGGACCTCCAAAGATCCTCTAGTCCAACCGCCTCTGCAATAAGCAGGGCCATCCTCAACTAAATCAGGCTTCCTAGAGCCCAGTTGAACCTCACCTTGCAAATCTCCAGGGATGGGGACCCAACCACCTCCCTGGGCAGTCTGATGAGGACCAACCTTAGTGTCAATCAATGTGACAAAGACACATGCCAAACATATTCATACCACAAAGAAGAGAAACCCCACCCTCTCTGCCAGGCCACTCACCAGAGTCCAAGCCATCCAGCTATGAAAAGAGGAAGGTGTTTTCCTACTTCTCTCCCCTCACTGCATTACTTTGTCTAGCTCCAGCATAGTCAAAAGCAAGCTGTCACATTGGGCTTTGCACTGGAGAGTTACAAGCACTTGGAGCAGGAAGAAGAAGCAGGGAAGGGCAGGTGAGTTACAGATCTCTCATTTGGCAAAGCACCATCACAAAGTACATTTTGCTGGTGATGTTTTCGAGCTTGCTGTTTAAGTGTCTACATGGGGGTCAAACTCTTCATCACTGATCAGCCATTATCATGATTGATAATCACAGGGCCTCCTAACACTTTTAAACCCATTGGGGTAGTGCCTTAGTGAAAAATACGTTCTGCAATGTGAGACCATGACCTTGCAAATCTTGTTAACTTGTAGCAGTTTCAATATTAACAGTGAATTTTAGAAAACCTCCCAAAAAAACAAAATCCAAACCACCAAAACCCAACTTTACAGCTGTTTCTTTCACCAGAAGAATATTTTTGGGGAATCAAGATGATGCTATTCCAGTCACTAACAGTGGGGCAGCAAGCTGTAGAAGACTTCTGCCTAGGATGTGGAAGAGTTAACTCTCCCTGCAGGAACTTTGAATGAGGATGAGGAGTGGGGCGGGACTCTGGAATAGGTCTGGAATAAGGAGGCTGTGGCTGCCTTCTTCCTGGGGGTGCTCAAGTCCAGGCTTGGTGAAGCCTTGATCAGCTGAGTCTAGTTGAGAGGTGTCCCTGCCCATGGTAGGGAGGTTGAAGCAGATGAGCTCTGAGGTCTTTCCCAACCTGAGCCATTTCATGATTCTATGGTTTCATTTTCTGAAGAAGCTGGCCTTATTGAGGCTCATACTGTTGTAGACTGGTGCAGCAGTTATGGGAAGTCTGTGCATCCTGTGAAATGCATTGGAGTGGACAGGGTAATCACATTTATGGTAGGAGTTGAAGTTACTGGGGTTTACTCCAGGTTTATGCTGATATAAATCCCACGCTAAACCACTGGCCTCATTACAGCAGATGTTAGGATCCTGCAGCTCAGAGGGAGCCAGACAGCACCGCTTCCTCTGCTGGATATATTTTTAGCCTTGGAGCTGTGATGGACCTGCCACAGTCATCTGAAGCGAAGACAAATATGCTGCAAACACAAATGGGGTATCCTAGAAGATACATTTGCATGACATTGGCTGCTATAGTCAGTGGAGACAAAAAGGTAATTCATCATACTCTGGTATCAGAACAAACAAATAAGACTATTAATCTGGGAACTAGCCATTCAGATTGTGTGAATGGGCAAGGGTATCAATTGAAATCTTGACAGGTAATGTTAATCAGGTAAATTTGACATGACAGCAGTGATCTGTGTACTGAGTCAGGGGCTGCTTCACACATTGTGTCAGTGGCTTCTCCATATGGGCTACTTTTGAAATAGCAAACAGAAGGCTTTGGCCTTTTTGTGGCAAATGGGGAGGAAAAAAATCCAACCAATTGTAATTAATCAAATTATATGATAGCCAAAACAAAGAAAAGATGAAACTCTCCCATTTAAAATGTAATCAAAGGCCTTGTAACACGACACAGATTAATTCTTTACAATTAAGGGATGCAACATCAGTGCCCGTGGGGAAATGCAGAACAATAAATTTCTAGTGCCAGACACTCAAGAGACTGTTTATTTAAAATGCATGAAGATTTACACTCCACTAATCTCATTATGAACCCTGCGTAGGGAACGTGGTTTGAAACACATCAGGCAATAAAATTGGACCTTCAAAGATGCTCACATTCATAAGGATCTTCTCTTTAAATAAAGAGAGCAAGACACTTGATATTTTGCAACACCTGGTTCCAGCAAGTAATCCTGTTAGAAAACACTGCTGCTGTTAGACTTGTTTAACGAGCAGTTTCTCTTCCAGGATTCCTTTTCAATTGAAAGCCATCATTAACACCTGTCAGATCCACATAAACACATTCACCTTTCAAATCATGTCACCTGGTTGTGTTAGAGCTTATGTGAGTTCTGAATTTGTGTCTCTGAGGGTGGTAAATTAAAGGACAAAGTAAATCTTTTCTCCTACAAAACCATAATATCCAGCTCCTGTTCCATCTAGCTCCCATGCTGTCTTTTCCCTCTGTGTGTGTTCAGCTGCTTCACCACCACCACTCTCTTTTATGTTTTCTGAGAAAGCTCTAACAGAGGACTGTTAGAAACCTCTGCCATGCTTAAATTCCCCCGGCAACATAATAAACCTCAAGCTTTTGTGTTCTCTGGGACCCTGGAGGTAAGGATGTCGCTGTGGTACCACACTGCTGCTGCCATCCAGAGGGTTGCGCAGCCTGGCAGGCTGAAGCTGGCCAGTGCTTTCAGGCACGTTGGACAAATTTATGATCAGCGGTAGGCAAAGTGGCAACTTTGAATCAAAGTCATGAGCCTGTTTCAAAGGACTGAGGAGCTGTTCACATCTTTTTTATCTGCTGTCCATCATCATTTGAGGACAATTGCCCAGCTGGGCACTTCATCCACTATGGCTCACTGCACTCAGGTAACAGCAGTGTCAAACATGTAGATCTGTCTGTCTTCATCATGCCACATCAGCACATGCTCTGCACCAGCATTTGAAACTGTTTCAGCTCCTGGAGCTCAGATCAAAGATTTGTGCTTTTCAGCCGGTGCAGAGAGGCCAAGGAGGTTCTCCCACTGTTAGGCATGTTTCAGCACAAACACTGCTGGAACACAAAGCAGGCACATGCCTGATCCATCTCTGGTTATCTGCAGGATCAGGGTATGTGTACAGCCATCGTGTTGCAACCCAATTAGGGCCTCAGCCAGTACTGAAGCTAGTGCTGGGAGAGCCAGAGCAATTAATTCAAGGCTCTGGTCTAGTTCAAGCATGGAGACCTGCCAATCCTCACCATCAGAGTGTGAAATTCATGATCCTATTTTATCAGCCCCTCTTGCAGCCTTTGCTGCTGTTTCTCTGCTTTTTGCCCAGGGGCTACCTAGATGTGTGCTGGTTACCACAGACCTACTAACCCATGGCACATGGCCTGTGAACTCTAAAGCTGTGCAAGGCAGTTGCAGACCCACATGGATGACAGGATGGTAAGAAACCTCCTTTGGGTCATAAATTCCTTTTTACTCTTACAATTCTTCCCGTTGAATCACAGCATATGTCTGGTTGGAAGAGACCTTCAAGATCACCCAGTCTCACCCCATAACTTCTTGCTCCTCCTTGGAAAATGAGCTAATGGCCTAGGGACAACTTCTGATGAGCAGAAGGTGCCTTCACTGACAAATGTCTGCAGAGTCTTAGCACTGGTAGTGTCAGTAGAGAAAGACATAGGTGGACTGCTACACAACTTGGCATTTTTATATGCTGATGCAGTCAAAACTACTCCTGAGCTGCATCAGAAGGTGTCATTCACTGTCTGTATGTCCTGGGTACACTGAAGGCAGCATTTCCCTCACATGCAAAGTGTCCAAAGCAGATGATGAAGTTCAGAGCACTCCTGCAGAGGGAGAGCTGTGGTGTTAACGGTGGCCAGAGGGTGGTAGCACTGCACAGCTGAAGTCATGGCCTTCTGCACCAGGAAGAAAGAGAGGGTGAGGGAGCCTCTGATTCTGATTCTTAAGGAAGAAGAGGTGGTGAAGTTGGAATAAATGGACTTTAACACTAAAAGACAGTTACTAAAAATAGACCTTATCTTTTACAGTGCTCTTTCCTGATTCTTTCAGCGTCTGGAATATTGTGTCTAGTTCTGGGCCCCTCTGTTGAAGAAGGACCTCAGAGAACTGCTTGAAAGAGTCCAGCACAGAACCACTAAGAGGCTGAAGGCAGTGGAATATTTCCCTGTGAGGACAGGCTGAGGGGGCTGCGACTCTTTAGCTTGGAGTAGAGAAGGTTGAGGGCTGCCCTCATTCATATTGATAAATATGTGCAGGGCAGTGGTGGGAGGGTGGAGCCAGGCTCTGCTCAGGGATGTCCAATGACAGGACAAGGGGCACTGGGGGCAAGCTGGAGCAGAGGAGGTGCCATAGGAACAGAAAGAAAAGCTTTTTCCCTGTGAGCTCTGGAGCTCCATAGCCCTGTAGGAGCCTGCCCAAAGAGATTGTGGAGTCTCCTTCCCTGGAGGTATTCCAAACCCACCTGGATGTGTTCCTATGTAACCTGCCCTGGGTTCTCCTGCTCTGGCTGGGGGATTGGACTGGATGATCTGTGGAGGTCCCTTCCAACCCCTAACATTCTGTGATTCTGTGAATTACACAGGTTTTCTCCTCTCATTTTATACTGGAGGATGATTCTCTGCCCTCCATGAGCTAAAAATAGCTGCAGCTTCTTCATTTCATGTGAAGAAAAGGAGGAAGCAAAGGTGAGAGAAGGTGGTTTTTGAAATTAAGAGGAACTTTTACACAAGCATCTCACTTTCCTGGGCACTACAAACACTGTGCTAACTTCAGACAGCGCAATCGTCCTGTGATGCTGGTGGCTATTTTCTGGGCTTCTGCTTTTTCAGATGATGTCTCTTCTGGAGTGGTAGCCACAAGCAATCACACGCTTCCTGCCACACTCAATGACTACGAACAAATGATCCTACCTGTGCAGCTTCCAGATAATTGTAGGTACCTTCCAACTGAAATATTTCAGACTAGTTGATCTCAAGGCACTTTGGGAATTTAAGAATAGTTTGGGTTTGAAAATTTGTGGAGTATTGCCGTCTTGTAGGTACAATTTGTTACCTTATTAATGCTGAAAGGATGAAAACTGAGGAAATAACTTCTGTAAGGGCACAGATGACACTAAAGCTAGTGTTAAGATGATTGTGACACATCTATTCATCCATGTGTGCACATAGCAGTGTGTTTGCCTCCTAGTATTCCTTAATTTGTAGATTAAGGCAGGGAAGATACAAAGCTCACAGCCTCCACCTGCCATTTTACTTGGCACTGTGTGTTCTAGAGCTATCAAAAAGTAGATTTGGGCTGCCAACATCGGCTGTCTCTTTTCCTCTACTACTACACAGAACGCTGTGTCACTGTTTCAAGGTGCATTTATTGTAATAGTTTAAACCAGAATAATGTGTTGTCCTTGCTGTGTGACCAGAGGCACGCTGCTCTGAGCCTCAGCTCTCCCATAGATGTGACAAAGGTAATGATGCTTACCCTGCTCTGTGGAGGGCTCTGACATCTCCAGCTGCTGTGCAGGAGACAATAGTGTCATTATAATTGCCCAGGCACTGGGAGACCCTATGCTCAGTGGCATTTCTTGCCTGCCTCAAATACTGCCATGCATACCCTTTCTGGATTTTTTTTTTCTCGTTGCCCATCCCCTTCTCACTATTTTTTCCTCTCTTGCTGTCTCCTCTCAGGAAAATCTACCTTCCTTATTGACACATTTTCCTCCCCCATTGTTGGAATCTGGTGTGTTGGCTCCCTTCCCTTCATAGCTGTTTGTATCAATAGTTACTTCACCACCACCACCACCCCCTTTCCTGTTCCCCTCCTCTGAAATTTCCTCTCAGCCCTGACACTTTCTCTAGAAAGAACCGCAGGCTATTTCTAACCTTCCTTCTCTCATCAAAGTGCTTGAGAAATCAGCTCACTTCCATCTCTCAGCTGGGAGGCTGCCACACCACTGCTGTGGCCCACAGGCTGGGCTAGGCTGGGCTGGGCTGGGCTGGGCTGGGCTGGGAACTCCGAGCTTCTGGTTGGTGACAGTGGCACCACCACTGACTCACCACCTGGCCTTTGGCAAGCCACTTCCCTCTCTCCTCTGCTGGCTCTACAACAGGAGCGATAACTATGCACTTACCTCACATAGGTGTTGTAAATGTTTAATTACCACTTGTAAGATGCTATCTGAGAGTGAAATGCCTCTCTATCTCTTGTAGTGGTAGCTGTGACCACTGCAATCTGTGTTTGGTTCAGGCCCTGGCATATTAAAATATCTTCCCCAGCCAGTTAAAATCTTCCCTCCTTCTGGTCACAAGGGTCCCTATGCCATAGTCCTCTAAAAGAGTCTTCTCCCTGGCTGCAGGTTGTTCCCCCTGAATAACAAGGAGGGAGGCTGAATTCCCCTCCAGACAAGGTCATTGTTCTCTCACTCCCTCTTCCTCTGAAATTGCAGGTGAGGCCTCTCCTGGTCCTCCTCTCAACTGCTTTTTCCATCCTCACCATCCTTGGCTTGCGCTTCTCTTTCCAGCTGCTATGTCTGACAGGACTTGTCCAAGCCACACTCTCTCCTCCTTCCTGGCTGCCCTCTCAACCTGTCTTGACTGGCACAGCTCAAGACTGCCTCCACTTTCTTCAGGCAGTGGCCACAAAGATGAGTCTGTCTAGTCAGGTGCTATCTACCCTTGGGGGTGGAGAAGGGCAGTGGACCATATGCCAGGCAAGTGCTGCCATCTCACCATTGCCCAAGTGACCAAGCATAGGTTGTGAAGAGAACACAAGGAAATGAGCAAGATGTCCACAGACCAAAGGCTCTGTCCTTCTGTGCATGCACATGGGGGCTTCTGAGTCTGGTCCTCCAGCATCACCCATGCCCAGCATTAAGTAGGAGCAGATGCATCCACATATACTGCCCTGAACTCAAGCTGACATAAAGAGGAAGGGTCTAGGGGTCCTCTGTAGCCACAGAAAATCTGTGTAGAGTTGGGCTCAGTAAGGTGAGGCCTTAGCACCAAGGTCCACCTGCCTCTGTGCCTGTTCTCAGTCATCTCCCAAGCTTATGTTTGGGCCAGCTCAAATTTCTGGTCTCGATTCCACCACTCTGTACACACACCAGAAGAAAATCAGTGAATCAGGCTGAATACCAGCTCTTCCCTGTGACAGGACCATCAGCTTGCTCAGATGGAGGCTGTAGAATATGCAGCGCCTCAAGAAGATGCAGTTAACCCTTTTAGCTGCAGGCCTGCACTTGGAAATACGATACAAAAGAAATAAAGGCTCTTTTTTAGATCAGGGCAGTCAGAATGTCTTCTTTATTCTTTTTGTATTCTTGCCCAAAATCTTTGTCTTTGGAGTGTGTTTGGCAGTTTCTGAGCTCAAGTTGTAAAAAGAGGTGAGGGTGGAATAAGACCTGTGAGTGGAAACTGTTTGCTGCTCAGCCACAAAGAGGCTACTGCTTATCCATAATGTATGCACTCTAAACTATACCCATAAATGTCAGGCATGATTTAAGAGGCTCTAAAATCCTACATCATGAAGCCACTGCAACTATTGCAAATAAAAGCAGATAAATCACAGCTCTGTGCAACAAGCTGTGCTCACAGTGGTTTTTTTCAGTTGCTGGAATTCCATTCTGTCATTTCTTGAGCATGCACTACCCTCAGTCAGCCTTCAGCTGAGTTTCCTTTTCCCCATTTCCTTTTTCCATTTTTCTTTTTCCATTTTCCTTTCCCCTTTTTCTTTCTCCTTTCCCCCTTTTCCTTATTCCTTCCCCCCTTTTCCATTTTCTTTTCCCCCTTTCCTTTTTCCTTTCTCTCCTTTCTGTCTTCCATTTTCCTTTTACCCTTTTATATTTTCCCCTTTTCTTTTTATCCTTTTGCCATTTTCCTTTACCCCTTTTTCCCTTTTCTATTTTCCGTTTTCTTTTTTTCCATTTCCCTTTTCCTTTTTAATTTTCCTGTGGCCCTTTTCCTGTTTTCCTTTTTCCCTTTTCCTGTGGCCCTTTTCCTGTTTTCCTTTTTCCCTTTTCCTTTTTCCATTTTATCATTTTCCTTTCTCCCTTTTCTTTTTTGCTTTTTTTTCCCCCCTTTTATTTCCTTTTCCTTGCTTGAGTTTCCCTTTCAGCTCACTGGCTTTGCAACCACGTGGTCATGCTTCTGTAAGCACCTACCCTGATGGATGCAGGATGGGGCAGAAGGGTGCAGAGTTTCCTCAGGCTTAGTGCAACAGTTCCCTTTTTTTTTTTTTCCTCACAGGAATACAGGACAATTGTAAGCAGACTAATTGCTGTTGCTCTTATAGTGCTATTCCTCACATTAGAATATGAGTACTAAATCTAGGAGACAATGTTTATCTGGCAGAGAAACAGTTTGTGTCACTCATTTACTGCCAGCAAGACAGGGAGTTACGACAGGGATGACAGAGTGTGCAGCACTGCTTCAAACGGGCTCCACAGCAGCAACCCTGGCACTCTGTGGAAAAAATGATGCTAAAAAAGGAGGGAGGGGGTGGTGATGCTGTGAGAATATTGCTAATAGAGAGGACTAGGGAGTGAGAAAATTTTGCATCACCTTTGCAGCTGGGATAAGTGAAATGGAGAAGGAAAAATCAGACAGTACATGCAAAATAGAGATCAGTTTGGATTTATCTGGCAGAGAATTTGAACTCTGTCCCTTCAGCTTATTTTTTTGTTGTTGTTGGTTTGTTTAAAATGCTTTTTGGTAGCAGAATACAGCTAGATGTTTTTTCTACTTTTATCAAGGGTTTCATGATATATATATTATTATTCTTTAATTTTCCTGGGGTGACTCATGCAATTATATGTGAAACAAGAAGGCAAGTGGGAAGGTGGGAAGAAAGAGATGGAGGAATAGAAAAGAAAAAAAAAAAAACAACCAAAAAACAAGAAAAGAATGAAGGGAAGCAAAAAAAATTCTAGCACCCCAAATTTGGGAGAGAATTTTGAAAACATGTACAAGACGAAATGCAGAATAAGAAAATACAGACATAAACTTTTGCAGAGCTTCCTGGAGTAATTTTTCTGCTCAAAATCACACGATTTTGAGGTGAGGAGAAAAGTCCCTAATTACTCTGTATTCCTGAGGCTATCAATATTGATGTGCACATCACTGTTCCAGACTATGCAAGAACAAACAGAGGTTGGGGGGTGATCTGTTGGAGAGCAGTGAAGGGGAAAAGGACCTGGGGGTCCTGGTGGACAGCAGGATGTCTGTGAACCAGCAATGTGCCCTTGTGGTCAAGAAGGCCGATGGCACACTGGGGTGGATTAGAAGGGCTGTGATTAGTAGGTCGAGAGAGGTTCTCCTGCACCTCTCCTATGCCCTGGAAAGGCCATATCTGGAATATTGTGTCCAGTTCTGGGCCCCTCATTTCAAGAAGTATGTCAGGGAACTGCCTGAGAGAGCCCAGCACAGAGCCACAAAGATGCTGAAGGCAGTGGAACATCTTCCTTATGAGGAAAGACTGAGGGAGCTGGGGCTCTTTAGCTTGGGGCCTGAGGGGTGACCTTATTCATGTTTCTTCTCCAAGGAGCCTCTGATACAGTCTGCTTGGCCTTGCCTGTCTCCAACCACAAGCAGAGGTCCCCCCTTCTTTTAGTTCTTGGCCCTTGCATGCCTAGTGGTACTTCAGTGCTTACTGTCAGGACAAGACTTTGTAGGGTCAGGGCAAGGACCAGTGCCTGGCCAAGCCTCTTGGCTCTTTGCTAGTGAGCAAGAGGGCTACTAGCATAAGTTGATGGCAGAAGCTGCATCTGCGGCTGTGAGGAACCACAAGAATCCAGTTTGAGCTATCCGCACCAGTCTCCATCTGCTTGCACCACAGCCAGGAGAGATAGCTCTAAACTCAGGGATGCACACACAGAGACACACAGATGGTACTTGTGTTTGTTCATCTTGCTAAAGGGCAGCTGCTAATACGACCAAAGGGGAGTGTTGTGTGACCTGCTCAGCACATCAGTGTGGGATGGGGTACTTTCACAGGTGCTAGTCGTGCAAACTTTGCTTTATGGCACCATACTGCAAGCAAAACACTGGAAGAGGTAGCCGTGGGCTTGGCTGCTACAGTCTTGTGGTGCAATGGTGTTGCTCCACCATGGTATGAAAGGGGCCTGTGGTCAAAGAATCACAGAATGTTAGGGGTTTGAAGGGACCTTGAAAGATCATTGAGTCCAACCTCCCTGACAGAGCAGAATCACCCAGGACAGGTCACACAGGAACATATCCAGCCAGGTTTTGAATGTCTCCAGAGAAGGAAAATTCCAGGATCTCTCTGGGCAGCCTGCTCCAATGCAAGTTTAGCCCAGCCTGATAGTCAGGTTTACCTATTGCCAGCTTGGTGTCACTTGAGTTGGTGTACTCAGGAGCTCTGTCAGGGCCACTCGCTGCCTCATTTTTACATGCTGTGACATGAAAGCATGCACCAGGAGTAGCACTGTCAATGTGTGTCTGAGGAATGTCTTGTGCAATAAAGTTTGCTTTTCAAACATGACTATAAACTGGTCTCTCAGAAGACGCTGCACTGCTTTGAACAATGAAGAGGAGTTAAAATCAGTACAGTCCTCAATCTCCCTTCCCCTTTCTCCTAACAGATTAGTCACACAGCATCAAGGAAAAAAAAAAGTTTATTTTGCAGAAGAAATACAGCAGGTGATTTAAACTAACCCATTATATGATGATGTGTGAGGATGACACTGCTTAGAGCATCAAGCATGTTCAGAGTGAGGTTTTTTCCCATACATTTGCAGCTGAATAGGTGTCATAGCAGGAGATTTGCATTTCCATTTTGATTGCTGTGGGTTTCTGAACCTAATGCCTGCAGTTTTAGGGAATGCATTAGAGTTGTTAAAAACAGACAAACAAATAAAAAGCCAAACAAATCTTTTACCAAAACCATTATACTACTGCAAATCATAGAATCATAGCATGGTTTGGGTTGGAAGTGACTTCAAAGATCATCTAGCTTCATGGGTAAGGACACCTTCCACTAGACCAGGTTGCTCAATGCCTTATCCAATCTGGCTTTGAATAGTTCTAGGGAGGGGGCATCCACAGCCTCCCTGGGCAACCTGTTCCAGTGTCCCACCACCCTCACTGGAAAGAAATTCTTCCTAATCTCCAGTCTCAATCTCCCCTCTTTCAGCTTCAATCCATTCCCTCTTCTCCTGTCACTACAAGCTCTTGTAAAAGTCCCTCCCCAGCTCTCCTGTAGCCCACTTCAGGTACTGAAAGGCTGCTGTAAGGCCCCCCTGGAGCATTCTCATCTTCAGGCTGAACAGCACTAACTGTCCCATCCTGTCCCTATAGGGACATTGTCCAGCCCTCTGATCATCTTTGTGACCTCCTGTAGACCTGCTCCAGCAGTTCAACATCCCTCTTGTTGCCTCCAGGAAGCACCATGGAGTCCTCATCAGTCCAGAACAGCCTTAACCTGCCTTTCTGTACATGCATCCCACCCTGGCTGACAGTGAAGGTGAAATGCTGCAGAAATTCAGTGTAGATTAGGACTAAACAGGATTGGGAACATTAACAGCACCTGGCAGAATACAGCCATCAACTAGGAACAGGAAGAAGAGTTCTGCAACAACTCCTATTAGTTTTCATGCTAAAATCCTATTCAGGGAGCCAGCATCAAGCAGATAGAAGACCACTGAATTGCATAGGCTCTTAGGTGAATCAACAAGAAAGCAAATCATATGGATATGGCAGTTCTCACTCTAATATTTTGGATAGAATTGCATATGTACTCCTAAAAAGACAAGGATTTGGGACTCCTACCACAAGAAACATCAATCTGGCTGAAACTCGGCTTAAAGGAATTGTGTAAGAGGGTGAAGTGAAAGCTAATCCTACTGCTAATGATCAGAAACAGCATAACCAATGCACACTAGGGCCATAAAATACAATTTTATGGTTTCAGAAAAGAGTTTGAGAAGGGAAAAAGCAGCATAGTGCTATGTGTGCAACAGAGATCACTTCCAAAGCACACCTATGCGCCAATGATCATGGATTTACTGGTGTGTCCACAAGACTAAAAACTCTGTTGCACACTGAGATCAACAGGTAACCTGGGATCAATACAAAGACATTGTTCATGCAATCAGAGATCAAGTCAGGAAAGCCAAAGCACAGCTGGAGTTGAATCTGGCTGGGGACATTAAAGGGAACAAGAAGAGTTTCTTCAGGTATATCAGTGAGAAAAGGAGGACTAGGGAGAATGTGGGACCCCTTCAGAAGGGAAATGGAGAGCTGGCGACAGGGGACATGGATAAGGCTGAGGTGCTCAATGACTTCTTTGCCTCAGTCTTCAGCAGCAACTGCTCCAGCCATGATGTCCAAACTCCAGAGGGCAAAAGTAAGGTCTGGGGAAATGAAGACCTGCCCACTGTAATTGAAGATCATGTTCAAGAGCACCTAAAGAACCTGAACGTGCACAAGTCCATGGGGCCTGATGAGATCCACCCACGGGTCCTGAAGGA
>VWZI01014759.1:152660-178561 GCA_013396835.1 Psilopogon haemacephalus
CCCCCTCCCCCCGCCTCTCTCCTCCCCTCGCCTCCGCTCCCCGTGCCGCGCGCGCGTACCGGCTCGCGGACGGGGCAGGGAGCGCGCGCGGTCACACGCGCAGAGCCCCAGGCGCGTGCTGGGGGGGGAGGCGGGAGCGATTGCGCGGATCAGCGCCGCTGAGGAGTGGAGTCCGGCGGCGGGGCGCCTCTCCCCCCACCTCCCGGGCGGCTCTGCGGGCCGCACCGTGCCCGCTGCCGAGCGATGGTGGCGGCAGTAACTTCCCCTTGAGAGAGACGGGCCGCGCTGAGCCGCCGGGCCGGGAAAGGAGCGGAAAGTGGGGAAAGCCCGAGAACTTCCCGTCCGCCCGCGCCCGCCCGCCCCGCCGGGCTTCGCCGTTTCCCTCCTGAGAGATGTCTGAGGCTCCTGCTCAGTGCTTTATCAAGGTAAAGCCCAGTCCCTCTGTCTCCTTGTTTCTGGTCGTCTTCTATCAACGCGGGACGCGCCCGCCGGCGGCTCAGGGCGTTGGGCGCCGTGTTCAACCTAGGGTTATTTGGGTGGAAAAATCTGATTATTCCTTTTCCTCTTTCGCTTGTTTGGAAGGTTTTTTTGTTTCTTTCTTCTCTCTCTCCCCGTGTGAAGGGCGGTCGTGGGTTGTGGTGGGGGTCGGGGCTCTCCTCACGTCTGCGGGGCGGGCAGCAGCCCCCAGCCGTGGCAGTATGGAACGCGGAGTACCCCTCAGTGGCGGCCGGCCCGAGGAAGGCGAACACGGGGACTCAGTTCCCGTCGGTTGTCAGCGCCGTGTGGCTGCCCTGGGGGGACACGCACAGCAAAGTCGCCGCGTCCGGGATTTCACAGCGTGGCTCTTCACGACCGGAGTCGGCGACGCGATGAGCGCTTTAAAAGGAGCCCCGGAGTCCGGCCCGTCCTGGCATCCCGCAGGGCTGGCTGCCCGTGGTTCCCCGACAGTAACTTAGCAGAAAGTTTTCTGCCGTCAGGGAGATGCTGCTGCTGCTGCTCCCACCAACAGTGGGTTGTCGAGCTTGCGTTCTAATTTTTTTTTTTTTATTATTATTGTTTCATGTTATTAGTGTTTCTAATAATTGCATTTACTGGCATCGCATGCCAGTCAGTAGGTAGGGCAGCCGGGGCTGTGCAACTTGGCCACACACTGCCGGGGCCCCGGGGATGTGTTTCCGTAGGACTTGTCCTGTTGGAGAATGAGTTGCCCCATACAAGTTTCTAAGTGGAAGTGGTGTGAAGCTGAGACAATGGGAACCATATTGAGTTTCCTTTTTTGTCCAGATCCTTCCTCTCAAGGAAATACCCGCTGTAAAGACTGCTTTCCTCTCTGCTTCCCTCACCCCTTGGTTTTGTTTCAGTCATACATTTTCTTCAGGAGTCGTTTTGCCTTGTTGCCAGCCAGGAATCTCCTATCTGCTTGCGACTAAGAGTGGTTTAGCGGTTATCTGTCCCTGCCTGGGAGGAAAAAGTGACTTCCAGACTCTCTCTCCAAGGGAAAGAGTCCGGAATAAATAATTATTCCGCTTAAGAGCTTGACACTTTTTTTGTACGTTTATGGTGGGAGTCGCGCAGCCTGTGTGGTGTGAGCACGATTTGAGAGCTTCTGTGTGTGCTTTCTCTTGCTGAGTTAAACGTGTTCGGGCCTGCGTCCCATGAAGTGTTGTGACTTCGAGGGTCAGGTTTGACTTTTCGTGGACTGGGTACTGGGGTATTGTATGTGTGTTACAGTATGGTAAAACACTAACGCAGGCCAAGTGCGTACAATTAACTTAGCAGATCTCTGTATGTGAAATGAATTAGGACTGCTGTGTTTTCTAGTAAATCCTGTGGAAAGGTAGGTTGTGTTCTGTGGACAGAAGAACACAAATGAACGTCACAAAGTAGTGTCATATGAGTTGTCTTTCCTTGGTTTTGAGATGTCATTTTGAAAATGTGAGGCTTCTGCTCTTACTGAAGTCAGCAACAGCACTAGTGTTGATTTCAGGATCCGTAAAACTTTCCTGCCCTCACTAAGGTATATTACAGAATCAGAGTCTAAGAGATGAGCTCCATAGCAAGAGAAATGCAAGCAGACTTGTCTTTGAATCTTGAAATTATGAAACCCCATATTTTCCTTTCACTTAGACATTGGGAAACTGATGATTTTTTTTTTTTAATAAAACATTTAATTCTAAACATCATGGTTGGAACTGGCTTTTATTTTTTAATGTGTAGTTTGTTTACATGCTTGCTGCCGCTTGCACTTATCTCTGAGGATGAAACTACTGTTACTGGTTTATCTGGTGATAAATAGTTTAAAATACAGAAAGTATGTCTATTCAAACAGAAACGTGAGATTTAAATGATAGCATTTCTTCACTGGTGAAACCATTCTGGCTAACTTTCTGTCCAGCTTTTCCAACAACCATCCAGTCAAAGATGGTTGTGATCAGCTGGATTCAAGAGGAGTTGTTTAAGTGGTCTTATGGTCATACAAATAGGATTGAGTATTTCTTCAACCTACCAGGCTGGCTTGCAGCATGGAGCGTGAGGTTGGGGCAGAGGAGCAAGCTCGGCATCATGCTCCAACTTCACTGTTCTGAAAAGCAGCCAAGTATTGGGCTGCAAAAGTGTCTGAGTTTAATTGGGAGCCTGTGAACTGGAAGTGGTGCTGCTGTAGATGTATTTTGTGTTTATTTTTTTTCTTTCCTCCCCCAGCACGAGGCAAGGGTGCGTGCAGTAAATGCCACAGCAGCTGAGGTGATGAACCATGGAAGGCTTCGGCAGAAGGAAGTGAAGGCTAGGGCTTTGTTTATGCCCCAGCTCCTGAGTGCACTGTGTCCCTTATCTCAGCACCTAAGAGATCTGTAACAAGGTTTAGGAAAACTTGGGAGGAAGTGAAGTTTTGGCATATATTTAACAACTGGTAATTAATATAAACTTGCAGCAATATCTCAGTTTATGTCAAGTACTTATCAGCATGTTTGTGTGATTGTGTATTGATACATGTTTGCTTTGTGGCAAGTATGTGTGCTTGCTCACATTAACTCTTTCTCCAAGAGGAGAAATCTAACACCTAATGCCCTGATCTTGCCAACAGTTGGGTGTATGCTTGTTGGGCTGATGGCAAGGAACTTAAGTATGCAAAGAGCTTTAAAGCTAAGGAAAAGTCATTGCTAGCGTCCCCAAAGTAAGATCTTGGGAGTCAGATACTAGTGTGAAGGTTGGATGCTCAGTGTTCATTACAATTTAGAGCATCGGTGTACTCTGCATGAACGGAGCACTGGAACAGGCTGCTCAGGAAAGCTATGGAGTCTCCTCTGGAGACTTTCAAAACCCGCCTGGATGCATTCTGGTGCAGACTACCCTGGGTGATCCTGCTTTGGCAGGAGGGTTGGACTGGATGATCTCTGGATGTCCCTTCTAACCTCTAATGTTCTGTGATTGGCCTGGAGCTTGTGGTAGACTCCATCCTGAGGGCTTTGACTGTGAGATGAGTTAGGAAGGGGTATATGGTGTGGCTTTCTTATTTGTATGTATTGGGATGCTTATGTTGGTAGTAAATTTGTTCCTCTGGTCCTGAGCCATAGTAGTTAGCTGATAAGTCATCGTTAATTGTGCCATGGAGTTGGCACTCCCTTCTCATACTGTTGGCAAGTGAAGCTTGCAGCCTCAGCTCTCCTCCCTCAGATGGGACGAGGCACAGGGAGAGTGTAAACATCTTGTCAAAGGCGCACATGAGAGTAAAAGCACAAAGGGATACCGGACTGAAGGTATGGACACAGGTGATGGTTTTGTGATTAAGGTCCATGTAGTGATGAGTTCTGTTTAAAAATTCACTTGGATTATAAGAATCTCTCTCTTCTCTTATTTCAGGAAAAAAAGAAAAAGAAAAAAAGGATATTGCCATGGTGTGTCATATGGAGGCTTAAAATTCATCAAGCGAATAGAAAGATCCCAAAGGGCACAGTTTAATTTATTTTTCAAATATTTATGGACCTGGCACCGTCAGTTCCTTGGTCTGATTTTTACTGTGTGACCCTACAAGCAATTGTGCTGGCACAAGTGTGGAGTTGGGGGGGGGGACTCAAACTGGGAATATGGTATCAGCTACTTCAGGTCTCCTAGACCGGTGCTTCTCCAAGCCTGTGCTCCCTTGCCTGTGCCTGACTGATGCTTGAGCAAAGTGCTTCCTATAAGTTACATTTCATAGCTGACTTCAGTGGAGATTTTGTGTAGCTTTCTCTTCCAATCAGCTGTATAGAGTGGCCCTTGTGATTGTGTGGACACCTCCAAAGTCAATCCAGAGCCCTGTAGCTTGAGGACTTGTCTCAGTGGTGCTCATTTTGGATTCAAGGAAGTACTTTGTTATCATTTAAAAAAAGGAAGGAAGACTGAATGTGTAAGATGAAGGGCAAAGAATGAGCATAATGTTTGAGGTTTCAATCTTAACTGTCTTTCCTAGATTTACTTAATTTTTAAGTAGTGCTTTATGTCTCCTAATGCTTCCTTAATGCAGTATTTGCAAAGAGCTGTCTCCCACTTAAGGCTTTCTGTGCTGAGTGACTGTTCAGCACTGCACATCCAGAATCCTGTTGCCCTTAACCAAGGCTGTGAATCTGTTAGTGAGGGTTATGTTCCTTAATATTTATTAGCAAACTCATCTACTAAGAGGAGGAATCCTTCTGTTAGTATCAATGATAAAACTCTCATTAAGTTCAGTGCCTGTAGGATTGAATGGGAGAAGGCGGGTGGTTAGAAGTACATACTATTTAACACCTGATTAATCACTTAACTCCTTGGCATCAGCTAAATTTAATCTCTCCGAAGCAAAATTTTACTAACAGTGTCCCAATTACTCACTGGTCATTACTATTCACTGTGTCATTACCAGATAAGTCAGTTTCCTGGGAGGTAACCCATTAAAACGGCAGCACCAATCTGAAATGCCCCAATTAAGCAAAGGATACTTTAATGGTAATTTACACACATATTGCACCGTGCATCTCAAAGTGCCTTTTGGAGGGAGGTGGCTGATAGAAATGATAATGAGCAGGAGATGAAATCCTGTACAGTTAGAAGTGAACTTGCTGCTTCTCAGAGAAGTTTTCTGGGTCCTTGAGTGCTTTCCTTCTGAAGTTTTCTGGCAGAAGCTTTCCTCAATAACTAGCTTTCTGTGTGAAAAGAGACCTAAAGCAACCCGTGCTTTTGGCCAGCAGTGTGGTTCTGACCTACAATCCAATCTTTGGCTGATTTGAGGGGATTTATGCATGCATTTGTTTTGAGAGTTGTGATTCAGTGCCTTCAGGTGGGCATCTCAAGAGAGTAACTCAAAAGCCAGTATTTCTGAAAATGTTTGCTTTGGCCTTTGCTTTTCCTATCTGTGAAAATGGCATAAAATAATAATGAACTTGCCTCTGCAGGGCAGTAGTGAGACTTAGTACTTGTAATGCAGCATGCACAGAATAGTGTTTATTACAGAAATCAGTGACAGTGTCCTGACTTGCTCCTGGCTTTTTAGTTCATGCAGTGTTTAGGGGCAGGGAAGTGCAGCTGTTGCTTGCCTCGTTTTTTTTTTTTTTTGTAGGGATTCCCTACATTTGCTAAGCAGTCAGAGTAAAGTATTGTGGCTTCACTGTGACAGGATCACATGTAGACTGGGTGGCCTGTCTGTGCTCACAGCCCGCAGTGAACATGGCTTGGGGAAGACTGAGTGCATGGTTCAGGTGTAGCTGTTCTGCCACAATCCCGCTCCTGGCCCAGGGCTGGAGCATCTGGGAGGGATGGCAGCCAAATGTGGCTGCCAGAGCAATCCCCACTGCCATCCCCTGACCACCACCCTTGGCAGGGCTCCCTGCAGCTGAATGCAGAGCAGGCTGCTACTTGATTGTACAAGCTGTTATTTTCCTTTGAGGGTAGGAGGGCATCCCTCTGTTAGATTAGTATGTCTTCATCCGACAAGGGAGGACCCACTGGCAAGGGCAGTGGCTGGTGGTAGCTGCTAGCATTTTCACAACAAATAATTTTTAAGTCTCAATGTGTCCCTGAGCCTTTTGAGGGGAGCAGGCCACCGAAGGCAGCTCACAGGTGGGATGTTCCTCTAGGCAGTGGTGAAGAAGCCAGACCCAGCTCAGGTGTGTGCTCAGGGTCAGCCTAAGCAAAGAGACCAGACAGGTCACCAAAGCTCCTGTGCCTTTAACAGCAGAGTTGTGGCAACTGGTTGCTGCTATTGTAGGCTATTTTTTAGGTCTAGAGCCCAAGCCAAATTTAGACCATATCGGTTCTGGTGTTGCTGACTTGTCTTCAGGCAGTGTTTTGTTGGAGCACAGAGAATAGCTACTTACTTTATCTACTTCTTTAGTAACACATGGAACTCAAGGCAAGATTCTGTGATTATACTGATTTTATTTATTAATTTTTCCTCTCCAGAAAGATCACTGCTGGCAGGAGAATAAATGCAGAAAATTCAAGCTGAAGTTTCCCTTCTTTATGGCATGTCTGGAGCAGCTGTAAATAACATTGAAAGGAGTTAAGGTTTTCAGTGATGGTATTGCATCTCTTCTGTAATGCCAGGAAGCTCCAAAGTGAACTGGTTATAGCAATTAAGGAAAGCTATAAAGGATTCTTCATCTGAAATTATTTTCCAAAGGTCATTCCCTGTCACACCACATCCAGTGTCTTCTATTCAGTTTTGTTCTTGTACAGTTAGAAAACATTGTCCTGGTTAAGACAATCTGGAGAGAAAATGAGTCTGAAAGAGAGATATTCTTACTGCTGTTGTTTGATGGATTCTTTGCACGCAGGAAGAAATGGTGCTGTAAATCATGTTAAAGACGTGAGCAATGCCAAGAGCAGCAGTGGGTGTGATTGCAAGAGTTAAGTGTCAGTACATCTCCACAGAAATACTTTGGATGTGACAACTGGGCTTTACATGTTAAACTATTAACAGATGGCCAATATTAAATCCAGAGTTTGGATGTTTAACTTTAAAATGCAATTAAATGTTGTTATAAATAGGAACAATGATTTGTTTTCTTGATGTTGGGGTTGGGTTTTTTTGGCTTTGTTGTTTGTTTCTTTTGTAGGGTTTTTGTTCGCTTTGTTGTAGTTTTTTGTTTGTTTTGGAGGACTTTCTGGTGTGTGTGGTTTTTTTTTTTTTTAGTGGGCTCAGGTAGGGTCTTACCAATCTTGGAAATTTACTTTTTTTGAGAAGTCTTGTGAGTTTCATTTGGAGGAAACCAACTTCTGTCCATTAAGGAGCATCCTTAACACTGATGGAATGCAGTAAAGAGTGAGATATCTTTATATAGTTTGTTTCAACAGAGTATGGCTGAAATAACTTCTGTTACGTGTTCAGTGTGATCCATGTATGAACAGAAACTAGGGATGTTTTCTAAATGCTATGGAATTCTGTGGAAATCCATGTGTTTGGAGTTCTACCAGATAAATGAAATAAATGAAAGTGCTAGAGATAGTAGTATTAGAATTTGGAGGCGTATTTGCCCACTTAGTAGGGCCACAGCAATACATTCAATGTTGGCAAACCGCATTTTCATTCTCCGTTTCTTCCTGAAAGGTCACTATGTAAAAGTGGTTTCTGTCATTGAGGGACCAGTGTGAAGTTCTGGTCATGTACTTAGAAGCAAACCCGGCAATACAGCTCCCTCCACTTTCTAGGAACTCCTGTGCGATCTGTGTTGGAATTCTCCTCCAAGACAAATGTAACCCTTTTTTCTACTTGTAGATTAGGACTGGCAATTCTTTTACCTTGTTCCCTCTTGAACAACAAGTTCTCATCTCCTTCTCTTCACTGTGCTTTAAAAAGTGAGCAAAGCAAAACCTTCTCAGACCTGTCCAGGAGTTGAGATTAGAGATGGTAGGGTGCAAGGAAGTGGAGGCTCTGTGGTGAGGATGTTGGTCTCAGATATCACTGGAGGCTACCAGAAAAACCATTCCCTGGCAGATGGATTCTCCTTGCCACATCTCTCAGAAGCTGCTTGTGATATTTTCAGCAGGCACCACTTTGTGAGACCCACCATCTGCCTGGAGGTGGGGAAATGAAGGGCTGAGCTGTTTTCACAGAGAGCTGAGGATGCCATTCATTCCTGGTAAGTCCCAGGGTGCCAGGAAGAGCACCAGTCTGCAGGAACAGGAGTGCTGATGGGTGTAGAAGATACTTCTCAGTTGGCAGTCTGAGTGGTTGTGTCACTGTAAAATGGCTTGAGCAAATGGGTTCTCTGGAAGAGGGCTTGGGGAGACTCTGGGAAGTGGCTTTCAGGGGAAGAAGGTCATGGGCTGTAAAATACTTTGTGACATGTGGCCTAAGATGTGTAAACACTGGGCTCAAACCCTGCAGCAGGGTATTTTGCACCAGCTGAGTCATCAGAACCCTCCATGACTGACCCTGTGCTGCCTTTTATTGCTTCCCAAGTGGGACAAATGATAACTTATTTGAAACTTCAGAGTAAAAAGAGAGTGAATATGCAGAGCCATTTAGTACAGCCAACTGAACCACATTGTTGGGCAGTAGAACTCAATGCTGCAGGATGCTGTGGAGGCTAAAGATGTAAAGAGGGTAGAGGAATACATGGAAATTATTAAGCCTAGAATCTTGTGTGGTGAAGAAGCACCCTTGTGATTACTCAGGAGAAAGATTACTTTTTCTGCCTTTCCTGACACAGAGACTTCTTGCCTTTTGATCCAGGCAAGATAGACTTGCACCAATGTCTAGGCATCCAGATGCTTCAATGTGAAATCTTGCACCCTGGAAGGCTCATCTCAAGTGCTTGTTAGTCTCTTCCAAATTGTTTCCCAAGTCTCAGCCCCAGCAGCCTTGATTTCCAGAACACTAGTTAATTGTAAGTGGGAGGAGAGCTAAGGAAGAATTTGTCTGTGACTCAGGTTACTGAAGTCTGAATTGCTGGGACCAGCAAGAGATGAACTTTGTTGCTTTAATTACCCAGATCCAAATGAAAGGGGGAAAAACCTTCAGAGAACACATGGAAGAAGGAATTGCAAATCAGCATTTGAAAAGGGGAGGTTTTCTGGTTATGGAGAACAGAGGTTGTTTACTTCTAGGAGCCAAATGTGAGTTGACCTATGCTTTTTCAAAGGTCACCCAGGTCCCATTATCACCCACCTGAAATGTGCTCCCCAGGCATGAACTCTTTTTCACAGGTGTGACAAATGATGTTCCAGCCAGAGTTTGCAACCATGGCCACAAGACTTGCTGCCTTCACTGCCTGGCCAAATGCTGCAAGCAGTCACAGAACTGGCTCACTTGCTAAGAAATGCTGGCACTGATGCATCACACTTTGATTTTGATTATTTTTTTTCTTCCCTTTTAAATTTTATTTATCAAAATTTTTCTCTTTTTTTACTCTTTTTTTTTTTTTTCTCCCCCCTTTTTTAAAATGGCAGACAGAAGAATGGATACACAAAATCAGTTCTAACATGTTCTATCAGTTCTCTACTTTAATATTTAAGTAGCTGAATAGCCACATACAGGTTTAGTTAGGGTTTTATTTTGAAAAATAATGAATTACTTTATTTGTTAGGTGATTGTTTTTTATTTTACTTTTTTTTCCCCTTACATTTTCCATGCTGTTTATGATAGACAAGGGCAAGTGTAGAATCTTATACCTGAGAAAGAATAACCTCATGTATCAGTAAAGGGTGGGGACTAATCTGTTGGAGAGCAGTAAGGGGGAAAAGGACCTGGGGGTCCTGGTGGACAGCAGGATGTCTGTGAACCAGCAATGTGCCCTTGTGGTCAAGAAGGCCGATGGCACACTGGGGTGGATTAGAAGGGCTGTGATTAGTAGGTCAAGAGAGGATCTCCTGCACCCACCTGTGATCTGGTATAGGTGATCCTGCTCTGACAGGGGGATTGGACTGGATGATCTTTGGATGTCCCTCCCAGCCTCTAACGTTCTGTGCTTCTGTGACTGCAGTTGGCTTTGCAAGTGCAGTTTCTTCCACCAAACCCCTGAGCATTAAAAGTAGTTATAAAAAAAAAAAAAAAGAAAGTTTTGTAATGGTAGAGGAAAATTAAGTATCTAGGTTTTTTGGAGGTAATATCACTTAATGAATGACAAGCATTTTTATTAAGCAAATGAACTATTTTGTTTTCATTTTTAATTGCATGCTGATCCAGTATTAGGAGATTTTGTTCCCTCATCTCTGATTTTTCATTTGTTGACTGGAGGAAGAAAACAATCATCTGGTTTCTGTAACTCCAAAGCATTTTTCTACGTTGGGGAAACTAATCATTGTAATGAGCTAAGTGGCTAAACCTGAAGAGGAAAATACTCTCTTTATCTGTTGCCAAAAGCTGTCTTCAGTCTTTGGCAGACTTGGGCTCTAGGTGTATAATAGTGTGACCCACTCGTTAAGGACTCTTGTCCTTTGACACAAAGTTTTATACTTAGGATTTACCTTGAGCATTGTTTTCTGCTATTACAGTTATGATTGTGGATCTCAATACACAGAATCATAGAATTAACCAGGTGGAAAAGACCTCTAAGATCAAGTCCAACTTATCACCTAACCCTTCTGATTAACATGGCACTAAGTGCCTTATCCAGTCTATTGTAAACACCTCCAGGGACGTTGACTTCACCACATTCCCTGACAGCCCATTCCAATGCCAGTCACTCTTTCTGTGAAGAACTTTTAACATCCAGCCTAAATCTGCCCTGGTGCAGCTTGAGACTGTGTCCTCTTGTTCTGTCACTGGTTGCTTGGGAGAAGAGACCAACCCCCACCTGACTACAGCCTCCTTTCAGGTAGTTGTAGAGAGCAATTAGGTTTGTCCTGAGCCTCCTTCATGCTGAACACCCCCAGCTCCCTCAGCCTCTCCTCATAGGACTGTGCTCCAGCCCTCTCACCAGCCTTGTTGCCCTTCTCTGTCCCCAGCCTGTAGCACTGCATTGGGTTGTTGTGGCCAAAGTGCAGAACCTTGCACTTGGACTTGTTAAAACTCATGGCATTGGACTGCACCCATCTGTCCAGCCTGTCCAGGTCCCTCTGCAAAGTCATCTCATCCTCTAACAGATTAACACTTGCTCCCAACTTGGTGTCCTCTGCAAATTGACGGATGCTGGACTCAATCCCCTCATCCAGATCATGAATGAAGATATTAAACAGGACTGGGCCTCACACTGATCCCTTGGGCACACCACTTGTGACTGGCTGCCAACTGTGGCTCCATTCACTGCCACTCTGGGCCTGGCCATCCAGTTAGTTCCTAACCAAGCACAGAGTGTCCTTGTCCTTGCTATGGGCTACCAGCTTGGCCAGAAGTTTGCTATGGCAGACAGTGTCAAAGGCCTTGCTGAAGTCCAGGTAGACTACATCCACAGCCTTCCCCATGTCCACCAGGCGGGTCACCTGGACATAAAAGATCACATGTATTATTGTTTTGTTATATTATTTTTAATGACATGGCCCAATCTTAAAATTGAAAGAAGTGATTTAGAAAACTTACACATATTTAGACATAACATCTTGGTGGATCTTGAATTTGGTGCTTGCCAGAATTTCCTTCTGTGCTCTGCACGTTTTCTAGTATTCATTTCACCAAATTTTAGAAGGGTCTGGGTTGGAAGGGACCTCCAAAGGTCATCCAGTCTAACTCTCTCTGCAGTTAGCAGGGACATCCTCCACTACAGCAGGTTGCCCAGAGCCCTGTCAAACCTCACCTTGTATGTCTCCATGGATGAGGCCTCAACTACCTCCTTGGGCAATCTGTTCCAGTGTTCCACCATCCTCATAATAAAGAGCTTGTTCCTACCATCCTTTAATGCTTTAGTGGTGAGACCTATCTTCAGCCACAGAGGCCTGAAACAATGGAAAATTAGCTGACTTTGAGAGTTATTTCTCTAGTGCGGCTTTGGCTTGCAAACAGGAGGTTTGGCTTTGCAAACAGGAGGAGAAGCTTTTGTGGATGCAGAACAAGCTTATTGGTTCCAAATGAACCCAGAACCCTTACAGTGTTAGTGCTCATGGAAAGAAGAAGCTCATAAAACCAGGTTTGAACTATCATCCTGTAACAGAGTTGTCAGTGTGTTTTCTAGGATATGTGAAAGTCTCAGTGGTTTGTTGCATTCCTGTGAGGTGAGGAACTGGTGTTGCCTTGCTTCACAGCTGGGTAGTGGAGTAGCTTCATCTGGTCTCTCAGTACCTATAGGTGCAGCAAAATGCTTGATGTGCTCTCCCAACTCGGGTCTCCTCAGTCCCTTGCCTGCCTGGGACTCCCTCTCAGTCTTTCCTTGTGAGATGATGATGTACTTTTGCTGCCCTGTCCAGTTGCTCATATTTGCCCTTCCTGCTTGCTAGGGTGAGAACCTAACAGTCCTACTGTCCCAAGGATGTGAAGAAGAGTTATGTCACAGTTTCAACAAGGCCACTTGTAAAGGTGAACTTAAATACTGGTGAAAGAGAGGGCTGCTTTCCTTCAGTCTAGACTGGAGCTTCCTCATTCCCTGTTTTCTGTCAGTGGCCCACAGAGCACACAGTCATATGCAAACCGTTCATTTGATTGTATGGGCCTTGGCCACCTTTTTGTTGAGAAGAGGAAAACTCTCTCCCCTGAACAACTGAAGTTCTATAACTTCCTTAATTAGCTAAACAGAAGTAGACCCAGGTTGTCAGCAGGTTGTTGGCAAGCTGTGGATTGAAGACATTGAGATGGCTCCTTTGATGAGTTTCGTACACAGGACACTGAGCAGCTGGCCTGGAGTAGGGCTTGGGTTTGGAGCACATTTAAAGGTAAGCACTACAGTGAGCATACACACATTTAAATTGTCATCTAAAGAAAAAAAAAAAAGTGAAACAGAACCCAAGAAACCTGAAAATTTGTTAAGGGAATTAAGCTTATTAGAATAGCAACTTCTGTGAATAGAGGAAGTTTCCTTGTTTTTGGGTTGCTTTCCATAAAATACACGAGAGACAGACAGCCTGAACAATTTTGAGTGGCCAGCAGGATTTTTCTTGCCTACTGTTCAGATGATTTGCTCCAAAAATAAATGGCTTGGTTAGTTGCTACACTTCTGGAAAGGAAACACGTACATATACTTAACATTCTTTATTCACAATTTGGCCCTTTGTTTTTTCTGAAAAACACACTCCTAGTCTAGAAAGCTCCACCATATGCTGCTGGTGGTAAGTCTGGGTGAGCAGTCCTGCACTTCAAGATGGGAACTTATGTATTGATTTCCACCAGAGATCCCAGAATGTGCTTCTCTCAGCCCATCCATCTTCACAGCCAGGCACACCAATTGAGAGATAATCAGCACTGATGCAAGATGTGAGCTGTGACATAGGGTGGCTCTCCATGCCTATGTAGATAGGGAGCTGTTTGAACCAAACAGAGATCTGCTATCTGTGTTTCTATACAACTACTCTAAGCTGTGGGGTGGGAGGGTAGTGGAGGAAGGAAAACAGAAGCCAGGGAAATAGAATGGGATTGACAGTAAAGGAATTAAGAAAGGAGGAGGCTGCTGTGGCAGCAACTGCAAACAGTTGGGCCGGTCACGGACTTCTGTGGAAGTCAGAAAAACTTGCTTAGAAGGTATGAGAAACAGAGGGAAGGAGAAGCTGAATTGGAAATAATAATTTCTCATTGTATGGGAGCAGCAATGTTAAACAAAGAAGTATGTTTTGACACAGCATGCAGGAAGGTTATCACGCTTACTGCCTGGAGAAGGATACGGAGCCAGATAGGCAGTTGATTTCAAAAGACAGTTCATAGTAGATAGTTCTATTCAGGACCATTAATTGCAAAGATAGAGCTGCAGTCCTTGCCTCAAAGACTCTACCTGTGGGTTGCTGGAGGAGTATGCAGGGGAGAGTTTATTCGTGAGCATTTCCTGTTGGATGCTGTTGGAGATGTTACTAGTTTAGACCCTTGGGCTGCCCAGAACTACTTTGCTTTGTCATTGAGGGACTTCATACTTCGGTGCTAGATTCTACAGATGCCTCTAATAAATGGAGGAATAACAGCTGGGAAAACCTCTTATGTGAATCAGACCTTCTGCTCTGTTTCTTGATTTGTTGTGATGTTTCCTCAGCAGAGGCAACCTGACCATCTGAAATTCATGAGGCAAATGTTTTTCGGGTTACGATGTTCACTCTGGAGAAAATTCTTGGGGATTTTCCTGTCCTTGAATCTCCTCTTGGGCTGTGACACTGTTTATTGGCATAACGTGCCATGACCTATTTTACTTATCCAGGTTTTTCCCAAGATTTGGCTGACAGAAGTTGGAAAAAAAATTAGATTCTTAGATAATTCAAATGCTATGTGCTGTATCAGCCACACCTCTTCTGATGGCAGATAAGAGACAAGTGAACACAGTTCCTTGCAGGGTGAGGATGCGCTTGCTTGGATGGCACAAACACGTCACTGCGTGACTATGTGGCTGCCGAACAGGTGTTATACAATACAGGGACAGTTCCAGCACTTTCATTAATTTATTCCATCAGCATGCCTGAAACCTGCTTTGGAGTGACTATCTTGATTTGATAGTTTTATCTCTGTGCCTTTCAGTACCTGACTCTTTCATTCAGGTTCCTGATAGCTGAGAAAGTTGAGGAAGTGTTGTTTACTGAGTGCCTGGACTTGATTTTTCCTACACATAACAATTAAGAGATGAGTAAGCCCACAGACAGGACCTCCTTGTGATGCCCTCTGTACATCACATCTTTTCCTTCAGTCCAAGCTGAGCTGTTCCTCAAACTAAACTTATCCTGTGCTGATGAAGTTAGTGGACAGTTAGAGATAGAAAGGTGAACTGGCTAAAAGGAAAAAGGCAAACCTGCAAATGCTTGTGTGCCCTTTACCAAGCACCTCATCTAGAACCATGTCCTGCAGCAGGCAAGTACTATAGCAGCCTGCTGTCTCTTGCCTGTCTCTAGGCTGAACTTATTTGTGATTTCACCTTTAACTGTTTCCTGAAGTCCTGTTCCACCACACTAGCTTGGATGGTTCCTCTGGGAGCAGATTCTTCCTTTGCTGTTCCCAAGTGCTGGCTGTAGCACCTGAATGCTGGAAAATGTTACACCCATTACCAACACAGTAAAAAAGAACTGGAAATTCCCAGATGATGCTGATAGCTGGAGGAATTCTATTTTCCAATGTAAAACACAAGGAAATCACATTTTATCATTCCATACAAAAGCAAATTACATGTCTTGTGTACCACGTGCAGTCAGGGCATGCATTTTCCTAGCCCAATGTGCAAGCAGAGTGGTAAGGTGATCCTGTGACCAAGCACTGGATTGTTCGCCCAGGTTTTGTAGGTGATCTTTAATTTCTTACTGATATGCTGACTTCCTGCACTCTACTCCTTAATTCCTGTTTTTTTCACTCAAGCTTTGGATATTGGTAGCATTCATGGTTCTACAGGAATAGGTGCTGGAATGCTACCTTTGGACAAATGAACAGTTAGCACTCCTGAATGCAAAAGCAGGGCTAAATTTTCATGCCTGCCTTTTGTAGTGCTCAGCCTGCCCCTTTCTCCCTTTACCAAGTGTATTGCCTGTTTGTTTGTATCACCATGCTGTGCTTTCCTTTAGGGTTGTATCTCAAGTTTTACCTCATCCTTCACCAGTTCGAAGCTGCAGCCCTTAAAAGTGATGGTGACAAGGATACTGGGGGGAAAAAACACAGCCCTTGGAGATTGTAAACTCTGTTTTTCAAGACACTTGAAATAGTAGCTAAATAATATGTTTGGTTTTAGAAAGCCACGTATGCTATCTGTTCTCGTCCCTCCAGTGGAAAAACAGGTGAGGGTTTGATAATCTTTATGGCAATACAGTGGTAAACTCAGAGTGATTTAGGTCATTAATGGAAAGTCCTTTAACCTGAGTTCCTTAGCAGTGTATCAGATGAAAGGAGAATCTTATCCCATCTGCTTTCACACTGCTGCTGGCTTGCCTAGGTTCTGTCTAAACTGAAAAGGCAGTGCATGGATTCCAATGTGCAGAAGGATCAGGCTGCTTGTGTGGCCAGGTCATTAACTTCCTTCCCTCCATTTTCCATTTCAGGTCCTGCTGCTGTCTATTTTCAATTATTCTGACCCTGGGCTCATTAAGAAGCCTTGAACACCAAGCATTTTCCAAGCACAAGTAATTTGTGGCGAGTTTTTATCCCCTGGCTAACTAGTGTGGAGTCTTCTGGTTTGCTCGTTTGTCTGCTTTGTCATTTCCCTTTTCACAGGGTGAGAGTACTCTCTCTACACCCTGCTTAATTTGTTGCTGAGAGGTGCATGCAGTAGGTCATGGACTATATGGTCATCTGTCATTTTGTTTTGAGGTACAGTGGGATTTGACATCATAAGAGGTGAGGCTCTTTAAGCAGATCTCTGAAGAGTCCTGTCCAAATTGTGATGAGGCAAGTTAAAGCAGTGACTTGAGCAGGAGGTCTGTGTCTTCATCCCAGGTTAAGCCTTCTACTTCTTGAATTTTTCTGTGGTGTGGCTGTATGATATTTTCATACCATCCTTCTGTGCCTCCAGCAGTGTCTCTGTGAAGGAGTATTTGCCCGTATCTGACTTTGGGATGACGTGAAGCTCATGACTTCTCCACGGGATTTAAGGGCACTACAGAAGCACACCATTGGCATTTTGCTGAAAGAGTCGTTTGGTGAGACTCTTAATTCAAGATAAGGTGGTGGCACCCTGAAAGATGTTGTGCCACCCTTCCCTTTCCTCTTCCTGTGGGCTGGCATAAATGTTTGGGCGTATGTGCACTTGATAGGGCAGAGATCTGAATTAGAATGGACAGCTTGTGCTAGCACAAGGCAGGGCATGGTGTGGAGGTGGAAATGGGGAGCTGGGAACATGAGTAGGGCAGGGCACGTTTTTTAGTGGCAGTGCCAATTGATCTGGGATTAAAGCAGTGATGAAACTGAATAAAACTTTGGCCAGATCAGCATTGCCTGAGATCAAAACCCAAACCTGTTTAAGATTAACACCCATTTTCTTTACGAGAACTGTCCCTTTAGGCTAGATAGAATAGCCACAGGAAAAGTGGCCACTGGTTCAGCAAGACATGGTGGGTCTTGAGCCAAGAAGCTCTCTCCACATTTTTATGCCAGCAGACAGCAAGGATTCAAAGAAACAAAGTTTGCTCTTCTAGTGTGGAGGATTGAGCTGTTGCATGGAGGTATGAGTGAGCCTCCTGGTACCAGTGTGAGGCCCCACTTCTGTCACCTGCAGCCTTCTGACCATGATGTGGCTTGCTTTGCAGTTCTGAAAACACTTTGGTCGTGCCATTTAAGTTTGACTGTAGGAGAATGCTGCTTATGTTGTACACTTACATGTGTTGAGTTTTTTGAGATAGACTGGCTGAATGCCAGCCCCCCTGCTTTCATTGCAGATTTATGCTCTTCAGTACTGTTGATGCTGACAGAAGGTCTGGACCTGTTTAACCATGCAGCAAAGCATGAAGCCTTTCTGGGTCAGGGGAAGAAGTTTGTCCCAAGTGCCTAATCTAGAGGTTATTTCATAATTTCAATTATCTGTTAAAACTATGTCCTCAAAACATACAAATACGGAAACGATCCATCTAGTCCCTAAATTTCAGCTCTTTATGAGCCACATTCACCACATCTTTACTGGGAACTTGGTATACCTGCCCCTCTATATGGTGTGAAAGGTATCTGTGGCATCTTTTCTGTAGCAAACTAGGTCGGGTCATGGATCTTGTTTTATTTTTCTTGTATCTTCTATACTGGCCTTGTACATGGTTATAAAAATATACCAGCCTGGCTCATATACTTGTTATCCTGGAAAGGGGCTAAAGGTACTGTATGGAGATAGTAGAGGTTGTAGTTCAGCCCATGCTTTGCCATTGCGTTCTCTGTGATCTTGAAGTCATCTAGTGTGATTGCCCTTCCATAGAGCGTTAACGCCTAGCAAAATGGGAGTCAGATTGTGGGTGAAAACTCCTTTTGCCTCTGTAATAAAAATAATAATGATCTTGCCCTAACCCCTTGCTGGGGTGATGAATGTTGTAGGATTATTGGCAGTAGGATGATGAATTTCACAGTACTGAGGTAGTATTTTGGGTAGTTGGTAGTTTTTTTCCCTTTTCTTTTAAACTGTGTCAGAACTCCTTTGAACCACTTTGTTGGCTGATGCATAAAAGGAAGCCTGAACCATGGCTAGGGTATTTAACTCAAAATGTAAAGAAAATTCATATTAGTATCTGCACAGTTGTGGAACTGCCAAGCTATCAGCTTGACATCAACCCAATATTGGTCATTTGGGTAGATTTTAGTGAAATGATTCCTTTTAGCTGATAGCAACTTAGATGATTGTTGTACTGAAGGCTTGAGAAATTCTCCTCCCTCCTCCAACATTACTTAAACTAAAGAAACCTTGAGCAGCTGAAAGAGGGAAGAAGTCACTCTTCAAGACATAAGTATTTACTAGAGATTAGAAGGCAATCTTGTATTATTTAGCCTGACATCTGTGTTCCACTGAGTTCAAGAGGATTTGTCTGAGGCCTGCAATATAATAACTGAGCAAGAGGTAACCAATGAAGGAGAAAAAGCTCTGTTAAGTGTCACTGGCTGTAATGAAAGCTAGTCAAGAGACATTGTGTCACACAGTTAACATCACTACTTTGAACTCATTTTTGAAAGTTTGAACATGAGAGGGGAAAAACCATTTTGGTTAAAAAAACCCAAAACACAACAACAACAAAACCCTTCTAAGTCTCGTCAGGAATTTGTTAACAGTGTCAGTGTTGGGTTTTTTTCTAATTACTGTTAGCTTTTATTTTGAGGTATTCTCTTACAAAGTAGAACAATTTAGCATTTCAGAACTACATACTTCATTTGTCCTTGCCTGAGTCAGCCTGAGGAATTTGGCTGAAACAATACTTTTCCCTCAGAATACAGACCTGTTTTCTAACAAGGATGATTTCTGTTCAGCAGAGGATGGAACCAACAGTAACAAAAATAGGAAATGATGATACAAAGCAGCAGTGCCTTCCTGCCTCTTCCCTTCTTCGAAGCCATGAGCGGAGTCCATCGCATGTCTTTAACCAGTGTTTTGTTTCATAGCCATATGTGCATGGCAGGCACATAACAGACTCTCCACGTTTTTTAGTCCTTGCCACACTCACTGAACTCCCTCTCCATATTGCTTGTCCAGTCTCAAGTAACACTGGTGACTGCTTAAACCATGCAGGTGCTGTATCTCTTGGGCCTGTGTGATGTCTGTGTCTGACAGATGGACTGGTGGAGGAGGGAGGCAACTCCCTGACCGTTCTCACTCCTAACTAGTGGGTAGCAATGATGCTGTTGATCCTTTGCAGCTGCGAGAGGTGACTTCCTGTCTCGTTTCCAGTATCCTTCCCTGCTCTGGCTCAAGAGTTTACATCTTGAGGTTCAACAGATTTTAAGACTGACTTTGCCTGGATGAGTCATCTCATCTTTTTGATGTGTGTGCACTATTGGTGAGCAAGAGAGGAGGCAGGGATACTTGCTGGCTGTGGTACAAGGCTACTTTCCACTGCCCTGTCTCAGTGCACCAGATGGAGTCATCTTTTCCTCCCAAACCTCTGTGTTGCCTGCAAGTTGGAAAACTAACTGGGCTCACATGCTGAGGAAGAGTTTGTGTGCCGCCCCCTTAAAAATGTAAACCATTCGGAATATCTCTGACAAGTATGACCTTGATGCAGGAGCTACTTCATTAGTTTGGTCAACTGCTACCCACCTGTCATCCAGGCAGCTGGCTATTAGTTTATTATAATTTCCTTCTGTGTACTGTGTTTGGAAGAAATCCCCATTTGGTGCAAAATCCCTTTCAGACTTATTTAAAGAGCTTGTCTGTCTTGGGTTTTGTCTCTTGTTCTATCTCAGATTTCCTCTTCTACCGTGCATTGCTGAACACTCTGCACCATACAAATACACTTAAGTGCAAAAGATGACTGATAGTACTAGTAGAACTGTTCAGCATGGCCTGAACAGATGTCAGACAGTGAAGAGGTCTGATGCTGGGTGTTTTACTTTTGTTTAACTGCAAAAAGGAAAGAAGCCTTAGCTAGAACAGTTCCCTGTGACTTGACAGCCATCAGCACTTGGGACACTGTAGTTACCAGTGAGGACTCCTAAATGTCTGAATGTAAAATATAAAATTTGTGTGAAAGCAAATGACTTAAGAATGGAAATCCTTGATTTATAAATGCAGCTTTCACATTAGTCCTGCTGAATGACTGCACACTGCCCTTCTTGATTCTCTGAAATAAGTCCTGTCTGTGCTGCTGTGACATTGCTAGTGTGCTTTTGCAGCTCTCTTAAGGCAGGGCAGCTCTGACCTAACAGCTCCCAGGGTATTACTCCTTTCCTTTTTCTTTACTAGACTCAAGTAGTCGATATTTGCCACCCTGTGTGAGGATAGGCACTTCCCAAGCTGTAGCAGCTTTTGGTACAGAATCTGTGACCTTCTAGGTTATTTGGGCAGCTAGACAGAAGATTTTGGAACTGCTTCTGCTGGGCTTACTGAAGTTTGAGGGTCTTTTTTCATTATTATTTGATAAATCCTTAAATTAGATCAGCTCAAGTAATGTTACTGTGCAATTTTTACTTGAGATTAGTATAGCAGAAAAGGAAAGGTGTGTGTTTGTGTGGGAGGATGTTTTCAGCCCTGTAAATAATAATCTCCAATTCTTTGCAGGTCACTCATTTCTTTCTTCTCCCAAAGACTTTTCCTGCATGTCTCACTGGGGAAATGTGTTTTCCTTTGGAAGTTAGGTGCTAGTTTCAGCTTCACTTGGCAGCTTTATGAAAAGGTGGTTGAAATGCTGGAGAAGAAGCTCTATTTGAGCGTCACTCACGGTGGAGTATCACTGTGAAGAACTGCAGGCTCTTAAATGCCTAGAGGAAGGCAGAGGATTAAGTTTTTGGAAGAGTTTCCTTTCCCTGGGAGACCCCTCAGGAATTTTGCTTGCACTTGTAGCACTTTGTGGTGAGTATAAATGCACCTCTGCATGTCTTGGAAGTGGGGCTTGTTCACCACTTAAATCTCAAGTAGTGGTGCTGTATGTTTCTGTGTACCCCTCCTGACTCCCATGATCCTGTGGTTGTGGTGAATTTTTGGCCACGTATAGTCTGAAGCAGAGTTTCTGAGGACTCTGTGTGTGTGCAAGAATAGCAGATTAGAAAATGAGAGATTGAGAGGCTCAAACAGCTTCCTGAAAGTGTGGGAGTACAGGCCAGAGAAAGGAAGAGAAATCTTTTTGAAGCTGTATCAGTGCTTTACACGGACAAGAATAGCAGGCAGAGTGTATTGACACAGGAGCTTGAGGATAAATGTAGTCATGTAGCACAGCCTTAATGCTGTAAAAATCACCACCATCCACTAATGAAACGGATTCTTCCACAGCGTGAGTGCAATTTGACCAGTGTGGCTGTGTCCACAGTCCTCACTTCTGCTGGCACAGCTGCCTTAATCAGACCTGGAGGGTCTGTACAGCCTGCGTGTGTCTGTGGTGTATGTGCAGCCCTTCCAAAACGCCACGGAGAAGGCGTGGGGAGCAGCTCCAAGCACATCCTGGGATGTGCACTGCCTCTATCAGGAGACAGCAGATAGCTGGGTGTTCTCCTTTTGCAGGTCTGTCATACCTATAGTTCCTGCTTAGGTACTGGTCCGTTGGTGTGTGGATCCTTCCTCCAGCTCCTACAAGGTTCTTTTTAAGACAAATTGAACTCCTTGTCTTAAAGCCTGTAGTGGGTAGTAACTAGGACTTGAGTCCTTGGTGGAGTGAGGCCCAGCTTTTGTTTTGTGCTTCAGCCTCTGTTTCCAAAGGCTTTATGAAGCAGATCAGTGTAATTTTCTGGTTTTCTAGTGGGTAAGCTGAGGCAGAGAGGAGCAGTGATAAAACAGCTTATTTAGCATATGCCATCCTGAGATAGGAATAGCAGCCTGGTTTGTTTTAGCCCGTTGCTTTGGGCACTTATTCAACAACACATTTAAGCACATGCTTGATAATAAGCATTGCAGTAGCTACCTTACCGTTCACTCTTTGCAGAGCATCCTAGGCAGACTGCCCATGGTACTTGAAGTGCAGAGCTGTTCCAAATTAGCCAACCCCCATTAACATCATCCAAGCTGTCAGCTAGGAGAAACCCCTACTTGCTGGTGTAAAGGATGGCAACATCTGGCCTGTAGAATCTGTCTTATCATGAAAGATGGAGATGGAGCAGAGAGTAATTTTTACAGTGTCAAAATGTTATCAGTTGGGTTGCAGGTGATATCAGGACAAGATTTTTTGCCTCTAGCTGGCTCTTGGATGGAGCTGACTTTTAAGAGGAACTCCTAGGCCTCCATGTGGGCTCAGCATAGTCAAACAGTGGCAGCACAGGGGCACCAGGCAAACATTTTCATATCGCAGTGTAGTGACCCCTGTTAGTCATGCCCATAGCATTTAAGTGATGTAGTACCTCTTTTGGAAAAAAAAAAAAAACAAAGAAAAAACAACCTGAACCATCAAGAAGCCCAGAACCAAACGAGCAATGACTGTTCCAATACATCCACTTGGTGCCTTCAAAGAGAGCTTCAGTCTTAGCAATTGGCCTGACACAAAGTGTTTCATGGTTATGCTAAGAGTCAGACTTGGGTCAGGATGGGAAGCTGCTTTAATGAAGAGCGGTAATTTATTGTTGCCCAGAAAATTGCATTTTCCAGCACCTTGGCTCAGGAGCTGTCTGTGTAGTGGGATTATAGTGCCCCAGAAAAGTGTTACAGCTCCATTTGCTGCTTGAGTTCTCCTCATATATCATGTGAGACACCATTCTTTTGTTTTCCTCTGTAGGCCAGCCTCAGTTCAAGATGTCCCTCTGGGCATTTTGATCATCTTGAGGTCTTTGCTACTAATTTTGGAAGGATATGATTCAGAACTTTCACCTGGGTTGGATTTTCTCAATGAGGTTGTTTATGAGAGTATGAGTCTCAGGAATTTATGTGCTTTAGTTTCTTTCCGTCTATATGTGCAGGATTTTTTAAAGTGTTGCAATCTTAGCATCAGGACTATGATCCATTATGATTAAAAGTAATGGGAATTTCCATTATTAATTGCCACTGACTTAAATTCCAGGTCATAACTTTGGGAACAGTGTCTTGCATTTGTTATTGTTAGTGGCCACATGAAGTGAGATATATATATGTAAAAAAAAAATAAATTAAAAAAAATATATATATTGTAATGATCTGTGTGATGTAGGCTGTTGCCTGGTACATTTTACTTTGAGTAGTATTACCTTCTGAAATTGGAGACTATTGTATGAATCATAGAACAGTTTGGGTTGGAAGAGACCTCTAAAGGTCATCTAGTCCAACCTCTCTGCCATCAGCAGAGATATCTTCCACTAGAGCAGGTTGCTCAGAACCTTCTCCAGCCTCACCTTCAATGTCTCCAAGCATGGGGCCTCAACTACCTCCCTGGGCAACCTGTTGCAGTGTTCCACCACCCTCATGCTAGAGAACTTGTTCCAAACATTCAATATAAATCTCATCTCATTTCAAACCATTGCCCTCTTTTTGTCACTGCAGGTCTTTGCAAGCAGTCCCTCTGCAGCCTTCTGAGGCCCCTTCAGCTTCTGGAGGTTTGCCTGGAGCCTTCTCTTCTCCAAGCTGAACAACCCCAGCTCCCTCAGCCCATCCTCACAGCAGAGCTGTTCCAGCCCCCTGATCGTTTTTGTAACCCTTCACTGAACCCACTGCATCAGTTCCATGTCCTTCCTGTGTTGAGGGCTCCAGAGCTGGACTCAGCATTCCAAGTGAGAATTTGCTCTCTAGAGAGTTAGTATGAAGGATAATTTTTTTTTTTGTCCAGTCCTGCAAACAGCTGGATTTTCTTATTGGTTACTCTGGAGCTCCATGTATGCTCTTTGTGCCTCTGGATCCCCTACTTTATTTATTTTTTTTAAATTTAAAAACAAACGAACCACACAACCCCCTCCCAAAACAACAGGCCCCCAAAGGCAAAATAAATAAGCCAACCCCTCCAAAAAGCAAACCAAGGAAAGCAGGTGGGAGAAAATGCTGCTCTGTTGCCTTGTAGTGCTGGGCAGCTTTAAAATCTGCTGCTGCCTGTCCTCAAATATGTTGTTGGACAGAATGGAAGCCCACAGTTGCATGGACTGATGTTGTCTGTGCTGTTTGAAACATGTAGATAACCAACTTTTATGAAGTACTGAAGGAGGTGAGCTGATACCTGAAGTTGAGTGAAGGGTGAAAGGGATACAGAAAAGAAGAGAGATTAATCACTGCAGTAAAGGTACTACCCAATTGGAAAGCAGTGGGTTAATACTCAACTCTGTAGTCAGGAGGGGTGAGAATTATTTAAATAACATCTACATAATAATTTATTAGAAGATTAAATTACATTTTATTACCCTGTTAGAAGTCTAGAGCTAAACAAGGAATATATTCTATTTATTTCTCTCATTTTGGGTGATGCAAAGGGCGGATGGAACTGATGGTTCAGGAAGGGATTGCTCATATCTGCAACATATCAGGAGGTCAGCGTTAGCAAATAACTGAGCCCTGCTGAAGAAAGAGAAAGGATCATACTCCCCCTTCTTATGAGTTTGCAGTTTGTCATACAAATTCTGATGCTTGTTCTTAGCTCAGGTAATTGCCGTACACAATGCTGGAATAAAAAAAAAATTGCTAAACTTTCATAACTAAATGGCCAGAATTGTGCAAAGTTTGGGTGATTCTTTTAGCCTGTGTCCTATAAATATCTACAGAAACTTTCTGGACCCGCACATAGTTTCGGCCAAATATAGGTTGAGAGTAAAATAATAGGAAACATTTATGTTCACAGTGATGATCGTGGCTAAAAGACAGCTCTTGATCTGAACATTCCCAAATTTGGAAGTCTGAAATCCACATCTGGATGGAATTTTTAAATGGAAAGATTTTTATCCTTAAAAAAAAAAACCCTTAAATTACTGATACATAAACAACCACAAAGTAAATCCCTTAGGAAAGACAGAACATGGTGTGGAGTGAAATCTGAGTTTGTTGGGTTTTGTTGTTGTTTTTAGAATGGAATCACAGAATGGTTTAGGTTGGAAGAGACCCCAAAGATCATTCAGTTCCAACCCCCCCCCATAGGCAGGGACACCTCCCACTAGATCAGGTCGCTCAAGGCCTCATCCAGCCTGGCCTTCAACACATCCAGGGCGGGAGCAGCCACAGCCTCCCTGGGCAAACTGTTCCGCTGTCTCACCACCCTCACTGTGAAGAACTTCCTCCTAACATCCCGTTTAAATCTCCCCTCTGCCAGTTTAAACCCATTACAAGACCTTGTCAATAGTCCCTCCCCAGCCTTCCTGTAGGCCCCTTTCAGATACTGGAAGGCTACTATAAGGTCTCCTTGAAGCCTTCTCTTCTCCAGGCTCCTAACCTGAGCTCTGGTTGCATGAACAATGTCTTTGTATTGGTCCCAGGTTACCTGTCCTTGCTTCCACTCTCTGTAGGCTTTCTTCTTGTGTCTAAGTGTGTCCAGGAGCTCTCCATTCATCCATGCAGGCCTCCTTGCATTCTTACCTGCCTTTCTCTTTTTTGGGATGCATTGCTCCTGGGCCTGGAGGAGGTGATCCCTGAGCACTGAGCAGCTTTCCTGGGACCCCTTCCTTCCAGAGTTTTTTTTCCCATGGCACCCTGCTGAGGAGATTCCTGAAGAGATTGAAGTCTGCTCTTCTGAAGTCCAGAGCAGTGAGCTTGCTGTGCACTCTCCTTGATGCCTTGAGGATCTTAAACTCTACCATTTCATGGTCGCTGCATCCAAGGCTACCCTTCAGCTTCACTTCACTCACCAGCCCCTCCTTGTTGGTGAGGACTAGGTGCAGCACATCACCTTTTCTTGTGGGTTCCTCTACCACTTGGAGGAGGAAGTTA
>VWZI01014759.1:179274-198531 GCA_013396835.1 Psilopogon haemacephalus
TTTATTTTTTTTTTTTATTAAATAAATTCTAGTGCTTATCACCTTGGTGCCTTTAATTCACACCACTAATTTCAAGGGAGTAGTACTTTAAAAAGCAAAGTATATATTGTGGCTGAAGATGCTTTGAAACACAGCCTCTCAATGAGAAAGTTACAGGTTAATAACTTGTTCTATCTGCTCTTTATGCATTGGTCATTAAATAGAATCATAGAATCACCCAGGTTGGAAGGGACCACCAAAGGTCATCTAGTCCAACACCCCTGCAATCAGCAGTGACATCCTCTACTGGAGCAGATTGCTCAGAGCCATGTTGAGCCTCACTTTGATTATATCCAGGGACTGGGCCTCAACTGCCTTTCTGGGCCGCCTGTTCCATTGTTTCACCACCCTCATGCTAAAGAACTTGTTCCTGACATTAAATCTAAGTCTGCTCTTCCTTTGTTTAAAACCACTTCCCCTTGTCTTGTCACTGCAGGCCTTTGCAAACAGCCACTCTGCAACCTCCTTAGGTTGTTAAGCCTGGAGAAGAGAAGGCTTTGGTGTACTTTAGAGCTGCCTTCCAGTACCTGAAGAGGGACTGTTTGCAAAGGCCTGCTCTGACAGGACAAGAGACGATGGTTTGAAATGAGAGAAGAGCAGATTTAGATTGGATGTGAGGAACAAGTTCTTTAGCACAAGGATGGTGGAACACTGCAACAGTTTGCCCAGGGATATGGTTGAGGTCCGATCTCTCAAGATATTCGAGGTGAGGCTGCTCTAGTGAAGGATGTCCCTGCTGACTGCAGGGGATTGGAATGGATGAGCTTTGGAGACGCCTTGCAACCTGGGTGATTCTTCTGTATTTATGGGTTTCTTTACCACCCTAACTTTTCCATGCTGGCTTATATACTGCATGCCTGCCTATCTGCAGCATTCATTCCAGGCAGTGCACAGGACAGCTTTTGGAAACTCACCTGCATGATGATGTGTTAAAGCATGCACACGAGAAATAAACCAAGAGTTTAACAACAAAAAAGGAGTTAAACTGAGACTTTATTCATTCCTGCACAAATATGGAATTTGCAGGAAGAAATGAATTAGTGTTTCTCTGCCTTTTTATTTAATTAACTTGATAGACTGGATGTGGTATGTGTTCTTACATATGTAGCACCATTACATAGAAATAGATCTACTATTAAGTGACATTTCCTGTGAAAATGTCAAAAGAAATGATTTTATAATATATTTTTCCTTTGTAATAATAATTTTAAAGTTTTCCTCTATCCATTTTCAGCAGAAACACATTTTCCATAGCTACAAGGACTTGTTTTGTTAATCAGAGACAGGAGATCAGCCACTTCTCTGTGTTACTTCCCTTCTTAATAGCTTTGCTCTGTATGTCTGGCCTAAAAACTGTAGCATGTCCTCAACTTTCGTCAGTTAAAATAGATATGGAAGCCTAGCAGAAGATGACTGCACTGGTCTCAGAGAAATCTATTGGAAGATGTGATCAGAGGTGATGTTCTGGCTGCAATTAATCAAGACTGAAGAGATGTTGCCTTAAGTACTTGTTTCCATACTGCTTCTCCTTTCCACCTCATACTTGCCTACAAAAGGCTCTTACTGGCTCAACTTTGACTTTGTAATTGCTTTCCAATCCACTTGTATCAAAATTACCAGCTGGGGTTACTGTTTTTGTTTGTTTATTTAGTTGTTTTATTTTTGATACTGTTTTTTTGTTTGTCTTACTGTATTCTGCATATCAGATTTTTAGTCATTTGGGGTTTTTTTGTTTGTTTGTTTGAATTAAAGTTAATGTCTTTAAATGGTGAAATTAGGAAGTGGAGATTCCCATCTCAGTGGGATTTACCACCCACTGGTCCTGGGGTCTGTCATGATTTCCTGAGACAGATTTTCCCTAAAGCCTATTCTCTTAGTGGCATCCACATAGTGAGCTAAGAATGTTGATGAAAAAGCAAAGTTGTTAAGACTGCAAACTAACTCCATTTTAAAAATAGCAGAGAATTTATTTTTCCATTATACTGAAATATGGAAAGCAGATGGTAGGAATTCTTGGCAATGGGCGTTACTTTATTTGTTGGTGGAAAGGGGTTTGTTCTGAAGAGGGTGCATGGGAGGGAGATGGACTTAATTCACATGCTCTGGTGCTAAGAGAGCCATCTCAGATGCATCTGGACTCACACTTCAGCTAAATCTCAAAGTGGTTCAGAGAAGCTGCTTAGATGTGGTGTGCTGGGCAGCTGCCTGCTGTTTCGGGTTGTCCTAAGTAAAAGCCATCCCAGAATTTCCTCTCTCTGGAGCCTCTATGTCTTTATTTCTTTCACAAATGCCAGCCCCTTCATTGTTTGGCTGCTTGAGTCGTGACATCTTGGAGTGACAATTATTGCAACTACAAGTGTCCCTACATGTGGCGTGACTCTGCAGGAGTGGTGATGAAANGACTACAGGTCAGGTGCGTATCTCTCCTCCCAAGTGTCCCTACATGTGGCGTGACTCTGCAGGAGTGGTGATGAAAGGGAGCTGGGCCACTTCCCTTGGCTCTGCTGCTGGCCAGAGATGAACTTGGAAATGCTCTTCTCTTGTTTGTGAGCCAATAAGGTATGGGTAAGATGTGGGCCTCCTTTGAAAGGCTCTGCTAAAGCAATGCATTGTAACTGGCAGTGTGTGTGCACCTCAAATGAAATCCAAACCTGGTTGGTGTAAAAGGGACAGTTTGCCACTAAGCCCAAATTTTCTTACAGCTGTACAAGAGAGGAAAATGCACAAGCTGGAGCCAGCATAATGAGTGCAGTTGCTTGTTGCCATCCTTCCATTGCCTGGGCTTGAGGCAATTCCAATATGCCTGGCCTCACCCCACCTCAAGGCCTTGCTGGTGCAGGTTCTGACCATTTCTAGTTTGCTTTGTGGCAGAGCCCTGCTGTGTGGGTAGATGGGGATGAAGAGATTGCTGTCTGTAGTCTGAGCTGTGATATGAATTTACTTGCAGCATAGACCATGGTTTAGGAGCTGTATAGCTGTCTGCCTGTAGGCAGGGTTTCAGGGTCAAGTAATTGGAGTTATCCCTTAGCAGTGGATAGTTTATTGTCATGCAGTACTTGTGATCCCAGCATTGCTTGGAATGACCTGTCTGTAGTCTTGGTTGGACAGAGTTACCGCCTGAGCTCAGGAGGTCTTCTTTTCAAGCTCAGGCTCTTTTGCCTCTCAAGCTGTTGAGTGTATGCTGATATTCATCACCCTTTACCATGAGCTTTGCAACATCTGCTCAGCTTTGTTTTGTGTCCCTCTGCTAGTTACAGAGGAAGTGACTGCACTTTCCAAAATGGCAGGGGAAGGAAGGGAGGAAAAGAGCTAAAGCAAAAGGGCTTGTGAGCCTGATGCTTCAGCGTCCCTTCTTTCAGGCTCTCTCTTTTGTACTAAATTTAACTGTTCTCGCACTAAGTAGCAGCATGTAGTCTGGAAACTGTCTCTGTTTCCTGCTGATTTAATGTTTGTGCTAGGAAGAATGTGTCACGGGACTTGAGATAGGGTTAGGCAGTGAGCATGGGCATTAATGGAACAACCATCGTGAGAGACAGGCTTGTTCTGTCTCTCAGCTCTGACTGAAGGGAAGTAGCTGTGACCTATCGTGTAGCAGCAGGCTTTTCCTTCAGTGCTAGAGCCCTTTGCACCACAGCTTAGTTGCCTTCCAAAATTACCTGGCACTGAACATTTAGTCAGAGCTCCATGATAAGATGCTTGCAATTTGACAGAAGCAGGTGACACTGCTTTCAAAGGAAATAAGATGGAAAACTTCCTCCTTAGAGTCAATAATAAAAAAAATTTAGACAAGTTTTCTACATGTCAGAATTCTGCTCTGGCATAGGGGAGAGAAACAGCAGATGGCTTTAGTGGCTTTTCATTACAAATGGTGCCATCATGAGAGCAGCATCTTTCACATCTTGGTAACCTGTCTGTCCTTACTGCTAATTCCCCAACTGAAATCCTGACTTACCATGGATGACATTAGATACCCTTCAGCAGCAGCAGGCTGTGAGGAGAAGTGAACAGCCACCTCATGGTAAAAAGATTAAGATGACTCCAAGGATGTTCAATCTGTGGTTCAAGTACTTTCAACGGGACGAAACCATGTCCAAGTTATCTGCAATCCCATTTTCTGCATGAAGCTTGAAGAAAATGAGGCCAAAGTAGACTTTGGGCTTTACCATGGAGAAGTAGATCTGTGGCGTCAGTGTTAAGTAAAATTTAACTGAAGAAATAATCTGCACTTTTTTTTTTTTTTTTTTCCATATAAGATTCTCCTCCCATTGGTTTCAGAGTCTTTGAATAAAGATCTATATTTCTACATCCTAGCTGAATGACAGCAACAAAACAGCACTAGGACAGCTGCTGTTTTTACAACCATCCTCAAACTGCTCGTATATCACATGGAATAATCAAGGATGGATTTTTTTTTTTTTTGTTATATAATCCTGAAGTTTTTGGAAGACTGAGAATGGCATTTTATCTTTAGACAAAATGTCTATAGATACAACATGGAATTGCAAGAGCAGAGAGGCTCTGCGTGGCCTTAAGCATTTTGCTCTCCTTGGCAATCACAGCTGATCTTGGGCTTTTGCTATCTACACCAGCGTGGCAGATAATAGTAAAGACAATGATGATCTTATGAGTTGAGGTTGTTCAGTGTGGAACCCTAAGTTAGACCCAACTTTCAGAGTGCTGATGATTTATCTGCTCTTGGACTAGATTTGATGTCAAGGCTTTTTCATTGAAATTCCAGTTTCTGAAACTTATAGGTAGGAAAAGTTACAAAGAAAAAGGCAAGTAGTCATGTAGATGCTAATGTTCTTTAAAGAGACAAATTACCCATGTAAATCTGTGTCAGGGAACAAAGCACTTGCACCTGGGGTTACCCTCCTTGCTGCCGGGAGTTTAGGAATAACCTCCTATGGGAGGGTAGGTGTTTTAAATATATACATGGTATGTGAGAACACAGATTGCATCATTTGTGCCATTTTTTTGGTGGATTATGAGTGTGTGGTGTGGGGTGCTTTTTTGGTGAATATTGGTGTGTAGATTGCATGCCTTACATAGCATCCTTTAGTAGAAAAAACCCAAAACAGCTTGAGAATGATCACTAAAGGCTCATCATCACTGCTCTGGCAGTGTAACCTGTAACTCCAGTTTACCTACTGCCCCTTCTCCTGTTTCTGTGCACATCTTCTCTATGTAAGAGTCTTGCTTTCTCCTCTAAGTGGCTGCAACTCCTTGTCAGCAAAGCTGAAGTTAGGAAAAGCATAGTGAACAAACCTAGTTATATGAGCTCTGCAGCTGCAGTCACTGTGTTGAGGTAATCAAATGTCTCTGTTTAACCTGAGGGTCACTTTTTCTTGGGTTTGATCCCCCAATGGTTTCAAGTAAGCCTCTGGACTTTGCTCTGGAGCAGATAAAGAGCACTCAGGCATTTCCTTCTGCCTAGACTGCTTTGGGATTGTTACTCCTGGTGGCAGTGTGGTAAGGGATGGCAATTAAATTGCTGCAGTTGTTTATTAAACCTTGAGCTTCAACTAGGCAGAATTTTGTGGTCCAGTATAAATGAAAATTAAGAGATTGTGATTGATTCTCATTAACCAACACACCTGTAAAATTCACTTGCCAACATTTGCTTCAGGACAACTGCTTTGGGTGACTTTCCTAGGCTGATAGACCATTTTTGAGACTGCTGGCATGCCATATGTTTGGTGTAGGGTCTGTGTAGTGCCTGTTCTCATGAGTACTTGAGTACTGAGATTAGTTGGAATTAATACAGGACTAATGACACCTAGTATAGCAATGAATTGTATCAGAGGATTAGTTCTGATTTGTGTCTTTATGAAGAATGGGGACCAGTTTTGTTGTTAGTAATGCTTCGAATACAGCTAATATTAATGATTCCACAGTGGTCGAAAGATATCCTTCCAGTTTGGTTTAATCAGAAGGCCTATTTTTGCTAGGAATAAAAGGGTTTTCTTGCAGAATGTAAGCCATAGGCACCTGTAGATACTCTGTGTAGTGAACACATACACACACTTTGGTCTCTGTTCTGAAGGACCTCTGAGGTATGAGGATTTGCAGCTGTGTCTGAAATCTACACATCTAATGACTTTAGAACTTTTTATTTCTGTAGAGGGGGTGAATGCCCTACTGCCTTGAATAAAAAAAGTCTGTATGCTTTTTCTGAATTCATAGTTTTTACAGTTAAACCTTGAAGGTCTTTGCTAATTGTACAGCCCAGGGAGCTTGTGGTGTTTCTTCCCTCTTGCTGTCATGGATCTCTTGTGCTTCCTCTCTGTCCTCATCAGTGATCTGATTCTTCTCCGTGTTCTCTTCTATATCTGGAGCTGTCAGTGTTTCCCATTTTTCTTTACTCCCATGCACTAGAGAATTTGTGCCCTTAAATTCTCAACTGTCTCTTAGTAACAGGCTTCCTCTTTCTCTCCCCAAACTAGGAGCTTTTGTACACCTATTAATCATTTCTGTTGTGCCCAGAGTGCTGTATGCATAGAATCATAGAATAGTTTAGGTTGGAAGTGACCTCAGAGATGCAGTTCCAACCCCCTGCCATAGGCAGGGACACCTCCCACAAGAACAGGTCGCTCAAGGACACATCCAACCTGGCCTTCAACACCTCCAGGGAGGGAGCATTCACAGCCTCCCTGGGCAGCCTGTGCCAGTATCTCACCACCCTCACTGTGAAGAACTTTTTCCTAACATCCAGTCTAAATCTCCCCTCTGCCAGTTTAAACCCATTCCCCCTCATCCTGTCATTACAAGACCTTATAAATAGTCTCTCCCCAGCCTTCCTGCAGGCCCCCTTCAGATACTGGAAGGCTTCTACAAGGTCTCCTCAAAGCCTTCTCTTCTCCAGGCTGAAAAGCCCCAACTCTCTCAGCCTGTCCTCATAGCAGAGGTGCTTTGGCCTTCTGAGCATCTTCATGGCCCTCCTCTGGAGTCACTCCAACAGTTCCATGTCCTTCTTGTGGTGAGGGCTCCAGAACTGCACACAGTACTCCAGGTGGGATCTGATGAGAGCAGAGTAAAGGGGGGAGAATCCCCTCCCTTGCCCTGCTGGCCACACTGCTCTTGATGCAGCCCAGGACACAGTTGCTGTCTGGGTTGTGTGCACACTGTTGGCTCATGTTGAGCTTTTAATCTGCCCAGACCCCCAGGTCCTGTTCCTCAGGGCTGCTCTCCAGCCACTCACCACCCAGCCTTTGTTTGTGCTTGGGATTGCACCCACCCAGGTGCAGGACCTTACACTTGGCCTTGTTGAATGTCATGAGGTTGGCCTGGGCCCACCTCTCCAGACTGTCCAGGTCCCTCTGGATGGCATCCCTGCCCTCCAGCAAGTCGACTGTGCCACACAGCTTGGTGTCATCTGCAAACTTGCTGAGGGTGCCCTCGATTCCTCTGTCCATGTCACTGACAGAGATGTTAAACAGCACTGGTCCCAGCACTGACCCCGAGGGATGCCACTTGTCACTGGCCTCCAGGTGGACATTGTGCCCTTGATCACCACTCTCTGTGTGCCACCATCCAGCGAATTTCTTATACAGCAATGCTCCACCCATCAAGTCTGTGTTTTTCCAGTTTGGTGACCAGGATGTCATGTGGGACAGAGCCAGATGCCTTACTCAGATCCAGGTAGATGACATCAGTTGCCCTTCCCTTGTCCACTGCTGCTGTGACTTCATCCTAAAAAGCCACCAAATTTGTCAGGCACAATGTGTCCTTGGTGAAGCCATGCTGGTTACCACCAATCACCTCTGCTTTGTTTTCCATTTGCCTTAGCAGAGCCTTCAGGCTCATGTGCTTCATGTGCCCCATGATCTTTCCAGGCACAGAGGTGAGACTGACTGCTCTGTAGTTCCCAGGGTCGTCCTTTTTTCCCTTCATGAAGACAGGTGTTATGTTTGCCCTTTTCCAGTCAGCAGGAACTTCACCAGTCTGCCATGACGTTTCAAATATAATGGACAGTGGTTTAGCAACTTCATCTGCCAACAGGGCTGATGCTTTTTTGTTTGTTTGTTTGATCTGTTTTGTAATTATCATCTTAGCTATGGCAAGGGGTATTGTCATGTTGCAATATATCACAGCCTACATCGGCAGCCAGCTATTACTAGTAGTAGGAGTAGATAGGTGGGTTACTCACTACAAATACCTGTCTCCATTTCCCACTTCTGCTGTTTCAATGTTCAGCAAAGCCTGTGTTGCCCTGTGTCAGCAGCAATGCACATGCTAGCTCAGTCTTTTTATGATCAGTTCATGCAATAAAGATGAAGAAGTTGTGTTATTTTTTGCGCACTTGCAGGCTGAGATGAGTTTCAGCAGAGGTTCTTGATTATTGCTGTAGATTTCAACATGAAGGCTGAAGTTGCAGTGGTGATAGGTAACGTTAAGTGTACGTGTACACATGTTGAAAGACAGCCTAAAGCCTGGACACCTTCCACTTACATCAGCTAATCCAACAAAAAGTCCTAGGTTTCTGTGCAGGACAGGCTGCTCTGCATTTAGATGTGTCACTAGTTTTAGCATTTCCAATCTGGGGCCTTGTATCAGTGTATTCCTAGCAATCTGGAGAAGAGGAAGAGGAGAAGTTTTCCAGGTAGATCTAGTTGTCTGTGGCAGTTCACAGTTCTGTGATTTTAGCACTGGCTTAGCAGGCAGGAGGCAAGTGGAATGGTTGCTAGCTAGATCATAACTGTAGTTTGTTGCATGGATTATTATCCTGCTGCACATACAGCATGCACTGCTCTGTTCACTGTGGTCTGGGTTAGCCTGGTGTCAAGAACCATGCCTGCCATCAGTGAGGTGTCTGAGCCTGACAGTTCTGGAGGATGCCTGCTGTAGTGGAGAAGTCTGTGTAGGATGACTGCATCCAGAGCAGTATGGGGGCAGCAGGGCAAGAGAGGCCGTTCTGCCCCTTGACCCTACTCTGCTGAGACCCCACCTCCAATACTGTCTCCTGTTCCAGTGTCCCCAGCATAAGAAGGACACAACACTGGTGGAGTGAGTCTAGAGGAGGCCACAAAGGTGACTAAAGGGCTGGACAACCTCTGCTATGAGTACAGGCTGAAGGAGCTGAGATTGTTCAGCTTCGAGAATAGAAAGCTCTAGGAGGTCCTTAGAGCTACCTTCCAATAGCTTTCCAATAGTCTTTCTGATTCCACAGAAAGACTGCAGAGGAACTTTTCCTGAGGGTGTGTAGAGACAGGCCAAGGGGGAATGGTTTTAAGCTGAGGGACAGCAGGGTTAGACTGGATCTTAGGAAGAAGTTTTGTACAAGAGTGGTGAGATTCTGGGCCAGACTGCCCAGAGAAGTTGTGACTGCTGCCTCCTTGGGTGTGTTGAAGGCCAGATTGGATGAGGCCTTGAGCAGCCTAGTCTAGTTGAGAGGCATCCTTACCTATGGTGGCAAGGTTATTGTGCATGAGTTCTGAAGTCCTTTCCAACTTGAATCCTTCCAGGATTATGCCCACAAAGTCTGATCCGCACAAGTTTTAAACATCCAGGCTGTTAGGAGGGATCTTTTCTCATAACTGCTATGTGGTTATGAATGCAGATATTATGGAGGCCTTCCAGTTGTTGCCAAAAAGGGAGCTGGACTAGCTCAAGACAGCTTACAATCCAAGAGGGTGGTGTTTCTGTGGGGTAGGCTGTTCTTACCGAAGCTGATTTTAAGGGGTCCCAAACAGCTTCCTCTTTCATGTAACTGGAACCTGGTGAATGAATTTTCTGGTTTTTTCCTTCTTGCAGATGTGTGAGCTATGGTGCCCATTCACTTGTTGTGCAGTGAGCTTGTAAATCCTTCATAAACTGTTTGTAAATCACTTTGGGATCCTCGTGGATGACAGGCGGATCCTGTATAAGCTCATCACCCAGCCTGCTGAGGCAGCCCTGCAAAGCCCAAGCCTTAGGAGTAAAACCAGTTGCCAAAGAAGCAGGTGTGTCAGCTTTAAAAGCAGCCCATGAGGAGCAGCTGTAAGCTTGAACTTTGCCCATTTATTTGCTCAGGGTTTTATCTCATCCTTTATTATACAGCCCAGTGAAAACGAATATTTACCATGTCACTTAAACTGGGGCCATCTGAGTGGCAGGCTCCGTGTGTGCTGTGGCCTCATGGGTGAGAGAGCAGAGTGATAGGAAAGTGTTGGAGGGGAAGGCTGTGATTTCTGTGTCATCAGAGAAAATAGGGACACCTGAGTAAACAGTGGGCACCCAGGACTGTGTGGGTAGGGTGACTAGTTTGGGACAGTTGATTGATTTTTAAAAAAATTATTTGTTTGCTTTAAACTTTCTTTTCCCCAATACATTGATTTTTTTTTTAACACCTGTAACATCTTCATCCTGACATCAAAGCAAGACAACGGTGCTCTGCCCAGAAAGCAAAACTCATACATTATTTTTCATTCTGCTTCAGGATTTTGAATATGGATAGCAAAACAATTACTATCAAACCAGAAGTTTCTTCTGAATTGAAGTCCAAATGTTCCACTTGGAAAGCTGTACAGTCTGCTGCTGCTGCTCTTGAGATAAGTTATTCTGGAAAAAAATACCAAACCTAGCCCAACATACTTCAACATTGCAAACCCCTCTGTGTAGTAATTGAAAGGGATATTTTTGGTGTAATGTTTTGATTTTTAGCAAGATTGCATGCATTGAGGGAAACGTTTACCATCAAATATGGTTTCCATTTCTGGTCTTCAGAATTCTGGCAGTTGACTTAGAGCCAGGCAGCTACAATTGCTGAATCATTCTTTTTTTTGTCTAATGCATTATAGGAGGATAATGAAGCAGCATTTTCCAGGATTGATTAGGAGCTGTTTGGCGCTGGAGTAAAGCGATCCTTATTCGCATGTAGTAGCCTAACCTTGGTAAGCAAGCAGGCACATGTGCATAGGGGAAGAGACATGACCTCGAACTTGTCCAGAGAAGGGCCATGAAGATGATCACAGGGCTGAAGCACCTCTCCTATGAGAACAAGCTGAGAGTTCAGTTTGGAGAAGGCTCTGAGAAGACCTTATTGTGGCCTCTCAGTGTCTAAAGGGGGCTTACAAGAAAGTTGGTGAGGGACTTTTTAGCTTGTCAGGTACTGATAGGACTGGGGGGAATGGAGCAAGGCTAGAAGTGAGTAGATTCAGATTGGATGTTAGGAAGAAGTTCTTCACCATGAGGGTGATGAGACTCAAACAGGTTGCCCAGGGAGGTGGTGGAAGCCCCATCCCTGGAAGTCTTAAAGGCCAGGCTGGATACGGCTCTGAGCAACCTGATTTAGTGTGAGGTGTCCCTGCCCGTGGCAGAGGAGGTGAAACTAGATGATGCTTGAGGTCCCTTCCAGTCCTGACAATTCTATGATTCTAATTAGCAGAGAGCCAGGTGGATTCTCAGACCAGCTCTCTGTCCATGGCTCTGACTACCTTGAGCAGTTTGACTGCTCTGTGCCTTTACTTATTGTTTCATCTGTGACTAACTTTATTTCTTAAGATTTTAAAACAATTTGAAATGGGACTGCCTTACACTATTGAAAACAACTGCTCTACTTCAACACAATCTTAATAGTAAACATAACCATGGGCTGTGGATATTCAAAATAAATTTTAAAGGACTCTGGGTAAATTTTTTATATTTTTTCAACTGCAGTACCAAGGGCTGATCCTTGGACCCTTATAACCAAACGTTTTCCTTATTTGCTTTCTTTTATTCTGCCTTTCGAAGGACTTTGTGGAAAAGAAAGCAGCATAAAAATCACACAACCGGTTTGGCAGGTCCTGTATAAACAGGAGGAATGCCAGGAAAAGTCTCATGTCTTTGTTGCCAGCTTTAAAAAGAAGAAGAAAAAGAAAAAAAAAAGAGGAAGAAAATATGGTTATTTTTCCCTCCTAATGCAAATTTCAGCTGTTTCTCTGTGTGAGCAGGGCTGTGGGGAAGGGCATGTGTGGAAGAGGCTGGTGGGGGATGTTTGCTAGGAGGAGGAACGTGTGTGCCCTCAAATGCTGAGAATGTTCCTTTCCCTGGGCAATTGTCCCAGTCACCTCCTTGGCTGTAGGAACAGAAGTAGTATTTTGTCATGCTTCTCGTAAACAGGTTTGCTTTTTTTTTTTTTTTTTTTTCCCTTTTCATCCCCCATCTTCCCTGACAGTCTCACAGCTCAGCTCCAGTGTTAAACACACCCAGCTTGATTAGATGGGGTTGATTGATGCCCCCCTGTTTTGCTTTGCCAGTGCCAGCAGAAAGCTGTGTTGGTTTTAAAGCTGTTTAGCTGAGAGTTGGGTCGGGTAAGGAGACCTTGTCTTCCTAGCTGTATCTGTGCTGTTGTGTAACTGTGGGAAGGGTTAGAGTGCCTCTGTCCTGATTCTTGTGGCAGAGGAGGGACAAGTTCATGGCTCTCTTCTGATGCAGGCCATCTCTGTTGCTGCTTGGGAGCTGAAAGATTTCAGTCGCTTCTTTCACAAGGAGGAACATTAGAAATCAGAAATGCTTATGTGGAAGGTATTTTAAATCAATGCTAAACTGCAAAGTGAAATCCTCAGAACTTTTGCTCATTGTCCACATCATTTTACTTATCACTTGTCTTCATCTTTGTGTTTCCAGAACAGCAACCCCAGAAATGTGACCATGTGGGTGGAGGGTCACCATAGGATTTGGGCAACCTGCTCCTGCTTCCTGCACTTCCGTTCCTAATTGTAAAATCGAGTTCAAAAAGATCCTTCGTCTGGTATTTCTCTGTCTTGACTACTTTGGCTGTAATCTATTCAGGGCTTTTCTCTGCTTGGTGTTTCTGTAGTGCCTCAGTTTGCCTCTGAGTGCTGTCACTCTATAAATGTCATCTCCTAACAGCTGGATTCAGATCCCAGTAGAGTTCTTAGACCAGAATATTGTTTTCTAAGGTGTCAAAGAAGGATTTTGCTCAGTGTCTGTGTTCTTGATGGGCTGTCCACCTAATCTGCATATTCTTTGTTCTCTGCACTTGTCCATGTCAGTGTAATAACTCTGCTCTTCAGTGCACAAAAGAGGTAAAGGTAGTATAGCGCATACTTAAACAGTGTAATAGTGAGAACCATGGATGGATGAGTTTTCAGACTGAGACAAAGTGGGCCCAGGACTAGCACTTCACTCTTTTTCTTCAAGGTGACTGCAGTTTACCCCATTTAAGCTGGCTGAGTCCCCAGGCTTGTCACTTCTGTAGTCAGACAGTATTTGCAGTTCATAAGCAGTCTGTGGTAAGGGTGGAGAGGCTTTCACTCCAGTGTCCATTCAGTTGTGAACCAGCAATGCTTAGCTGTGAAAACAAGCCAAAGATAACCGGGGTGAAACCTCAACGCTTCTCATCTGCCAGGAGCAACATCATAACCAATGCTTTGGGATTATGAGCTAAAACAAAATAATAATTTAAGGAAGAACAAAAAGCAATGCAAAGGTTGAAAGGAACAATTAAAACAGTTGAGAAACTTAACGAACAGGAAAAACTATGGCAGAAGGAAAGCAACTAAACTGATTTTTTTCTTCTTAGCCATCCCAGAGCTTGACAGACCTGTGGACTCAGCATTCTCCCATTGCCCTGCTGGCACATCCAAGGCAATGAGGACTGCAATAATGCCACAACTTGTTTTGGAGAGTCAGTAGCAGGTCTAGGAATGGACTCCTGTCCTTCTCAGGGTGGGTTTTTCTCCAAACCTCTTTGGCAGAGCTTTGTGTTTTCCAGTGCTTTGCAGTGTTACATCTGGATCCTAGCTCCACACAGCAGCACTGTGCAGGGAGTGATCCACTTCTTGTTCCCCTTCTGAGTGCTGGGAGTGCCACTGGAATTTACAGAGTGAAAGAGTGAGGGCTGTGTGGGGCGTATCCTGTCACATGGACAGGTTGTACCTGGAAGGCATCTCTTGTTTTCAGAGCAGTTTGGAAAGGATTGCTAATAGCTCTCCTTACACAACAGAATATTCACCCACTTAGTTCATTACTTATTAGCTCCAGGCAGGGACATTGCAGATTTATTAATGGTAATGGCCAAATCATTAGAGTGTGTAGCATTAGTGGAGGAAAAAGCATTTAATAAAGAGCCATCACGGGACCTTGTCATTGTCCCTGCTATACAGACCAAATTGTCAAATTCAGGCTCTGCTTTCATTCTGCCATCTGTACCTCCTTAAAAGGATGGCTTGCTCATGAGCTTCAGCTTCTTTCAAACACATGTGAAAGCTCATCTTTTCTTTTGAGTCAGGTGTATTGTACAATGCCCAGCTGCTTCTGTACAAACAGACTTAAAAAGTCTCCTTAAAGTTCTGCCAGTCCCAATAGTTCCTCTTGGAGAGGAAATAAAAGATTTTTGTTGTGCCTCAAACTATCTCCCATGTGATTTGTTTACCTTTTGTCTGAGTAATATCCTGTGGCTGATGCATTGATCAGCAAGGATTCAGTTTCCTCTAAGCCCATAGACTGGTCCTGCTCTGGCAGGGGAGTTGGACTCAGAGATCCCTTCTAACCCCTAGCATCCTGTGATCTTGTGCTTTCCGATGAGACTTTCCAAAAGCTGCTGAAGAGCTTGTTAAATTATAAAAAATAACCTCACTTTTGTACAGGTTGACCTGCCTGCAGGTTTTCCTTGTTTTGATATAACTCATCTTCCTTCAGTGGTCTTCCACTACATCTTAAAGTTTTAATCACAGCTTCGCATTAGCTCAAGCTTCTGCAATATGCCTTCCAGGCTATTTTCCCTTTCCTCTGTTCGTGTTTCCTTTCGGATGTTGAGCTGTCTGTCCTATCACACTTTGTGGTTCGTTTTATTCCTTCTTTACAAGATAGACCTGTCTATCTCACATAGACACCTCTGAATGTGTGCATTTATATATATGGTGCAGAATGAAGAGCCTGTAGATGTGCGGGATGCAATGTTCTAAGTTAAATTCTACCAGCTGTTTTTTATATACTCTCCTGTGTCAGCTGAAGCTTCCTTTATAGTCACACTGATCTTGTGGTGTTAATGTTAAAGTAGCTGGAATAAGTGAGAGTGGGAGAGGAAGATTGCAATTTGATGATTCTTCTTATCCATTTTCTGTACAGTAGACAAGGTCAGTGCAAGTATGGTACTTTTTAGGAACTCCCTCTTCATGTAATGTTCTGGGAGTCAAATGATCAGAATCACAGAATGTTAGGGGTTGGAAGGAACCTCTGGTGATCATCTAGTCCAACCCCCCCTGCCAGAGCAGGATTAACCAGGTCAGGTCACAGAGAAATGCATCCAGGGAGGTTTTGAATGTCTACAAAGAAGGAGACTGCAGAACTTCTCTGGCCAGTGAAAAAGTTTTTTTGTTGTGTTCACATAGAACCTGCTCTGCTCCAGCTTGCACCCATTGCCCCTTTTCCTGTAAGCATCCTTCTGATAGTTAACAGTTGCAAACATCCACTGCCTCTTGCTTCAGGACTATAGCTGAATGGGTAGATTCAGGGAGACCAGTAGATGTAGTCTACCTTGACCTTAGCAACACCTTTGACACCATCTCCCATGACATCCTAGTGAGCAAGCAAAGGAAGTGTGGGATGGAAGAGCAGTCAGTGAGGTGGATTAGGAACTGCTTACAAGGTAGAGTTCAGAGAGTGGTGATCAATGGTGCTGGGTCCAGCTGGAGAGCTGCAACCAGTGGAGTCTCCCAGGGATCAGTGCTGGGTTCAGTGATGTTCAACATCTTCATCAGTGACATTGATGAGGGGGCAGAGTGCTCAGCAAGTTTGCTGATGACACCAAGCTGGGAGGCTTGGCTGATACAGCTGAAGGCTGTGTGGCCATCCAGTGAGACCTGGACAGACTGAGAGCTGGGCACAGAGGAACCAAATGAGGTTCAACAAGGACAAGTGCAGAGTCCTGCACCTGGGGAGGAATAATAAACTGTACCAGAAGAGGTTGGGAGGTGATCTGGTGGAGAGCAGCCCTGTGGAGAGGGACCTGGGAGTGCTGGTGAATAACAAGTTATCCATGGGACAGCAGTGTGCCCTTGTGGCCATGGCCAATGGGATCCTGGGGTGCATTAAAAGAAGAGTGTCCAGCAGATCAAGGAAGGTTCTTCTTCCCCTCTACTCTGCCATGGTGAGACCTCATCTTGAATGCTGCATTTTGGGCTCCCCAGTTTAAGAGGGTCAGGGATCTGTTGCGGAGGGTCCAGCAGAAGGCTACGAGGATGATAACAGGACTGGATGATTAGGGGATTCCTGATGATGAGAGGCTGAGGGACCTGGGGCTTTTTAGTCTGGAAAAGAGAAGACTGAGAGGGGATTTAATAAATGTTTATAAATATCTGAGGGCTGGGTGTCAGGGGTGGGGAACAAGCTCTGCTCACTTGCTCCCTGTGATAGGTCAAGGAGCAATGGATGTAAGTTGCAGCACAGGAAGTTCCACCTCAACACAAAGGGGGAACTTCTTTATTCTAAGGGTCAGAGAGCACTGGAACAGGCTGCCCAGAGAGGTTGTAGAGTCTCCTCTGAAGACTTTGAAGGCCTATCTGAATATGTTCCTCTGTGACCTGAGGTCCTGCTCTGGCAGGGGGTTTGGACTTGATCTCTTTGGGTCTCTTCCAATCCCTGATATCTTGTGATCCTGTGACTAGCTCATTGAGGCAGACTTTGTGTGTTTTATTTGGCTGTATTTCTGTCTCTGTGGATTCTGTTCAGTTTTCCAGAGCACCCAAGTGGATCTGCCCATTTTTTCACTAGCAGCCCTTACTATAGCTGTCCTTTTCCTGGGCTGGCCTAGATTCCTTCTGGAAAGTTGCTTGTGCTTTCTTAGAGGTGTTATTGACCATGGGGATGTAGCACAATCTGTATGCTGAATTACTTATGCAATACATGAACCTTTAGGAGCAGCAAACTGTGAGGTGTTAGAGTTTGACCTCATCATGGCACCCCCAGGTTTCTCCATATATTTGGTGTGTCCTTTCTCAGGGAAAGTCTGCCAGAAGTCTGAAGAGTGATGAAATGCTGCCATGGAAATGTGATAGTGTTGGGTATGCTCATAGTATTTTCTTTGCTGGTGAGGAAAGTTGCTAAGATGTCAGCCGTGGAAGGTTAAACTGTTGTTTCACTCCACAGTTAGTAGGTACAACCAGTTCTCTGATCTGAAACGGTTTTTCAGTACCAGAACCCATGCCTGCAGTCAGGGCTGTCTTCTCAGTGCCTCCAGCAATAGACAGGAGAGACATTCTCATGCTCACCAGAGTAGGCACCTCTGTGATTACACATAAAAATCAGCTACTGTAACAGGCAAGAAAAAAGTTGTTGGAGTGTGCCCATATTTTCAAAGGGTAACAGAGGATTATTATAGCAGATGATGATGCAGTTTGTTTCCAAACATCCATATATGCACATTGTTCACCCCCAGGTTCACTCTGATTTCATAGAGCTAAGGATAGAGAGCAGGCTTAAGTGGTGGAACTGAAGAAGGTAACGACTGAGGCTCATGTGTTCACTTTACTTCCATTACTGTAAATCAGGACTGGAATAATAGTTTTAAAAACACTGGAAGATTTGCAGGTACAGATGAGATTAAAATCCAGCTGTGCAATGAGACCTAGAAGGGGCATTCCTTAATTTTTAAGTTGTATTTCTATAAAGTGTATTTCAGAGTGTTGTAGCTCCTCAGGAATTTTATTTCCACCAGTGACTGAGGACTAAAAGAAGCTCTGACTTTTATGTGAATTACTCTGCCATGATTTTTCCACTACTTGCCTCGTGAGCACATAGAGAATCCATGGCAGTGAATGAGTTGACCTTTTCCATGTGACAGTTCTGACCTGTGGTTCATGCTGTGGAAGTATTTGATATCCCCTGCTGTGAAGGAACCTCCTGTTCACAGTAGAAATGATCACAAAGCGCCACTCACTCCATGTAGAAAGACTAGGCATGATGCTTGCGCTGGAGATGTGTTTGAATTCATAGCAACGTTGCAGCGTACCGCTGCAGTGGCAGCTCCCTAATGCAACTCAGAACACTTGCACTGCCATGCCAGCCCTGAGATACTGCAGAATGGCTCTAGAATTCTCCTTTCCCATGAGAGGGCAGCTCCCTGTACATGGTGTCTCCCCTTAGTTTTCCCATCTCGGTTTCATGGCCTGCAGAAATTTTGCATTGAAATGAGAGCATGACTCCAGTCATGGGTGTTGAGGATGTGAATTCCCACGTGTCCAGGGAGGGTTCTACAACCACCGTATGCTGCTGAGATGAGGCTCCCTTAGCACTCCCTGCTTTAGAAAAGAGAACGTGAAAATCTCTTGACCTGCAGCTGTCTAAGCCTGCTAAAGGCTCTCTATTGCCCTCCCAGCTTCCCTGCTGCTTACTCACTGACTATAGTACTTCAAAGCTTCATGTGAGTGGCTTTTTTTTTTTCCCCTAGCTGTGCAATAGACTCTTTCTCGAGCTTTCTGTGGTGCTTTGTGAAAAGGCCTGTGCTAACAAAATCACGGTGTAGGTGCAAAAGGAGTTGTCCCGTGGACCAGAGTGGTGGTCCTCCTTTCTATATGCCTAACTTAAACAGAGGTCAGTAGCAAATTCTTTGGAGGAATGATGCAGGGACAACCCTATCACACAAATTTCGGAGTTGGGTGTGGAAAGGAGCTGGGGGCAGACAGTTTCTCAATGTCAGGCAGTTGAACCTGTGGGTGATTTCTGCCTTGAAGTAGTAGGCCTGATGGGTGAAGACCCAGCTTGGAGTCTCACTGCAGAAGGGTGGGTGCAAGAGTCTTCCGCTTAGGTGAGGCTCTACACTCTTCCAGAGTGTGATGATTCCACATCTGAATTCTTAGCCAGAACCTGTCTCCCATATAGATTTGTGCTGCCTAGTTGGGATGTCTATGGATAATATGGTTTGTTATTCATATAAATGAATAATCTGTATGTGACTCTTGCTGAACTTTCTGTCTTATTGCTGTTATTTAGTTTTGCCTGATATCTTAGAATCATAGAATGGTCTAGGTTGGAAGAGAGCTCAAAGATCATCCAGTTCCAACCCCCCACCACAGGCAGGGACACCTCCCACTGGATCAGGTCACTCAAGACCTCATCCAGCCTGGCCTTGAACACATCCAGGGAGGGAGCAGACACAACCTCCCTGGGCAACCTGTTCCAGTTCCTCACCACCCTTACTGTGAAGAATTTCTTCCTAACATCCCGTTCAAATCTCCCCTCCACCAATTTGAACCCATTCCCCCTCGTCCTGTCATTAGAAGACCTTGTGAACAG
>VWZI01014759.1:198542-283580 GCA_013396835.1 Psilopogon haemacephalus
TTGTGGCCCTCCTCTGGACTCTCTCCAACAGTTCCATGTCCTTCTTGTGCTGGGGGCTCCAGAACTGCACACAGTACTCCAGGTGGGGTCTGACGAGAGCAGAGTATAGGGGGAGAATCACCTCCCTTGCCCTGCTGGTAATGCCTCTCTTAATGCAGCCCAGCACACGGTTGGCTGTCTGAGCCGCGTGTGCACACTGCAGGCTCATGTTGAGCTTCTCATCCACCCAGACCCCCAGGTCCTTTTCCTCAGAGCTGCTCTCCAGCCACTCACCATCCAGCCTGTATTTGTGCTTGGGATTGCAGCGACCCAGGTGCAGGACCTTACACTTGGCCTTATTAAATTCCATGAGGTTAGCCTGGGCCCACCTCTCCAGCCTGTCCAGGTCCCTCTGGATGGCATCCCTGCCCTCCAGCAAGTCAACTGTGCCACACAGCTTGGTGTGGCACAGCCCCTTTCTATTCTTTATTCCTACATTAGTAGTGATCTCAGTGAAGAAATGCTTTTAGAGCATGTGGTTCAGCTATTTTTGTTGTTGGTGTGGGGTTTTTTCCTTAATTTATATGTGCTAATTCGAGCTATTTCACAGTGCTTAGACAATAATACAGCCATATCATGGCGTTTTCAACAACAACATTGACCTCTGCAAGCTGCCTTTTCACAACATTGGAGTGCATCAATAGTGCTGTCTGTGCCATTTTCATTTAATTAGAAGAGTGGCTATAATAATTTTGGGAGAAGCCTGAACTTCACCACTGTCTGCTTTCCCCTTCCCTTTCATGATGAACTGTTTTACCTCTGTGGTTGTTTTTTTATTTGCTTGAGTAAGAATTGAGACGTGAGGAGCTAGTCATCTCCTGCCCCTCTGTTCTGGGAGGTTTGTCAGAGAGAGGCTGAAGGGGAGAGGCAGTGAGGAACTAAGCTTCGCAGAATCACTAAGGTCATGGAGACAATCTCTGCTCTGTGTGCAGGAAATGAGATGTTAATCTTTTCCCAGTGCTGCTTTGCATAAGGTCCATTCTAGAGAGCCGTGTTTGTTTTAATTTCTCTAATTACTGATAGTGTGCTGATTATACTGCTAGAGATTTGACGTGAATTGCTGTATTAATGGGATCAAAAATGAGGAGAAGTCTGCCATGGAAATTAAGAGGATGACAGCAGCAGGGGGAAGGGAGAGAAGTGGGGAGTTTAATTTTTACCCTGGTACTGTAGAGCTCTGCTTTGCTGTTTCTGGAGCATGGTCCCTTGTCCCTGGTAGAAGTTGCTGGAAGCATACCCTCAAAAGCTCTATAGACCCCTCCAGACCTGGTGCTAGGTGGTCTCTTAGGGGGTCTGATTTTCCTCTTCCTCTGCTATGTTAAACCCTGTAACTCACCTGATAGTGGTCTCTTGGACTTTTGTATCCAGCTATAGTGTGGCATTCATAACATCAGTGGCCACTGCTTATGTCTTCCTTCCCTTTCCTCTTCCCCTCGCTTGCTTCCATAGTGATTAATTTAATCTCTTGCTCTCATCCCCTGTGCTACTGTGCAGCTGGTTTGCTGGCATTGCCTTGCTGAGTGCCTACATGTGCGGGGCCTTCTGAATCTTCTCTGCGAGCACCTCATTCCCCCTTTACAATCACTTTCTCCAAGGCTTCTTATTCCTTTCTTCTGTATTCAGGGCATCTACTCCTAGGAGGATCCACAACAGCAAAACAAGATCCTCTTCAGGGTCTAGGTTTTTTGTACCCCCCTGACTTGGGGTGTACAGTGCCATATCCAAAACAGCTGCTTCACCATACATTTCAAACCTGGATTTTAACAAGCTAAGGGCATGTTACTCAAGGAGTTTTAAGCATAGGGCCTCCCTAGAATCTTAAGAGAGCATCAGAACATCTAGTAGTGCTGCCCTCTCTGAGCTGGAAGCTTTCCTTAAAGCAGTGTCCTGAAAACCTCTGTCCTGCAAGTAAGCAAGAACGGGCCTGCAAGGACACAACAGGTGCCTAGGTACCGTTCTTCTCTTTTACTTGTAGCTGTTTGCTTTCTGATGGTTACCTCAGCATGAATCACTGTCTTCACTTGCCTGCTTCTCTGAGAAGAAGGGGGAGTCTGCTGTTTGGAGAAGAGGAGATAAATATCAAATGCAGCAAGACAGGCACAGAGTGGCACAGGTACACCAGCAGCCTTCAGGGCAAATGTGTGTCAACTTTCACTCTTGGTTAATCTTACCCTGTGTAGTGTCATCACAAGCAGTACATGAGTAAATTTTTATTCGTTGATAAGAGTCAGCTCCCTTTTCTGTCCAGCACAGGATATTTACAGACTGCATGAACTGCTTTGGTTTCCTGAAAGCTGCTACATAGCTCATGCATTTCATTGCTTTGCCAATTAAGAGCAGTTGGTTTAGTGCATTACCTCTTCAGCTACTGAAGTAGTCATGTTGTTGGGACAGCCTGAGAGCTTGTTTAGTATGCCTTCTTGCATGCTTCATTTTCTTCTCTGCAAAGACTTGTATGCTCTTTGTGCCTGCCATCTGATTGAAGTTAATAAAGGGGCAAAGAGACTTACCAGATTGCAAGCTGGAGAACACTGATGATGAAAACTGCTGCTTTGGATTTTAGAAGGGCCTAACTTTAGCAATAATGTCAAGCTATCTTTACCTTGCAGCCTTATCCAGCATCAAAAGTTAGGTATTTTTTAAAAGGTAAACTACAATTTCAGTTTTTAACTTTTAAATTTTTCTTTATTATTATTTTAGCAGTATGAACAATTTGTATTCCTGATAGAATTTTCCACGTAGATTTTTTTTTTTTTTTTGGTAAGGGATTTACCCCAATTCTTCAAATTGGACTTGGTGTGTGCTTTGATGGCTTTGGCAGTCCATTTAGCTGTTATGTGCACTCCTACTAGACAGTAGTAATTAATTATAGCTTTGGAGATACCTTCCTTTATAATTTTTTTTTTATATTCAGTGATTTGTACTTTTTTAGTACAGAGAAAACAAAACCGTAGCTTGTCTGGATTCTCTTACAATGCATTTCAATCTCACACAGATTAGATTGGTCAGGTGGAAACACGACCTGCTCTCGGCAGATCTGCCTGTTTTCTGTGTGGCGCTGTTGGAGCGCCAGCCACTAGAGTTAACCTCCAGGAGGGTCTACATAGGGGTTGACTTAATGCATCTCTTGAGTTACTTGTAGTCAAGGTGAAATTCCATGGTGAAAGTTTTCTGACTCACTGTGAACTGAAGAAGACTTTAAAAATTGATAACAGCAAGGAATAAGCCAACTGTTTTATCTACCTCATTGTGGCTACTGGGAAAACATTTGGGAGATGCTATATTCAAGTTGTATGGGGATAACTGTGGGTTTAAGTGTTTATAGCATCCCCTGGCAGGCAGTGAATCTGGAAACTGGCAGTGCCAAGCTCTCTCCCAGCACTCATGAGCAAAAATCTCAAAGGATCACACCAAATGTGTGTTGATTTAGGTTCTTTTACTAGTAGCATAAGCGGCAGCAAGGCCTTTTGCTTGAGTATATATAAGGTTCATACTGATTCTTCTATCAGCACTACCTGTCCTTCCAAGCTGTTGCTTGAATAACCCTGCCATTGACCCATTTACTCTTGGCCTTAATGCAAAGGGAAATATTAAACTGACCAGTTAGGAAACTTGGCAAAAATCCTAAGGTTGAATAACCTTAGAAACATGAGATACCAGCCATGGTTTTGTTTGATTAATCCCGTAGGAAGAAGCTCTGATGCTTCTGTTCTCAATGTTGCAAGCACAACAGGTACCTCCTGGAAGCGTGGCTGTAAAAGGCCTCAAAAAACCTGGAGGAGTCAATGTGACCTTGTGCATTCACGCATCTGCATGGGGCAGGACTTGCATGTGGCTGAGGCACGGAGCTACAGCAGGTTGCAGAACTGGACTGATTTTTACAGTTCTGCATCTAGCCATGTAACTGACTCATGCTGCAAACAGGGCTGAAGCTCATTTTTCCACAAACCCAATGCCTTGACCTCCCTGTGACATTGCCATTCCGCATCTTTTGTAAATCCGGCCTGGATAGTTCCAAGGGCTGCTCTTTCAGGATGCACTTGTTAAATGTATTGCCACAAAGAGTCACATGCTGTCCCTTTTCCAGACAGCTTAACTCAGAAATTACTTAGCTCATTTGAGCTTTGCTCTTTCTGTAACTCAGGTTGCCCATGTGTCTAATAAAAAGAAAAAGACTTACCTAACGTCTGTAAATTGCTTTGATATTTGGATTAAAGGTGCTGGAAAAAAAACACAGGATTAGTAAGAGAGAGCATTTCTAAGGCACTAACAAGAGTCAAGGAGCTAACTCCTCTTGGTGCCTTGTAAAATGCATCTGCAAATTCCTGTGGACATTCAGGGCGTGCAGGGAAAAAAGTATTTCTACAGCTTTGTGGGGTTTACTGTCACCTTCTTAGGAATACTAGGAAGCAATGAATCAGGTTTATTTATAAGGGTAAATCTCAGGGCAGCTGGCTTGATATAAATGAGGTTACTATATATACCTTTAGGAGGTTAATCAGTGTAGAGAGGAAGGCAACAGGTAGTGAAAGCTTAACATCTTAGTTTGATAGAGCATCTCCTGAGTGCTGAGGGAAGTGCATGGGCTTCTAGATCTAATATTGTCCTCTGCTTGCACTTTCCTCCTGCTGTTGGCCAGGTAGAGGCTCTTTGAAACCACTTAGCCCTTGTTTTTGAAGCTGTGATTCAGTATTTCTGTGAGCATGAAATGGGACCTGAGATTGGGTCTTGTGTTCTTCAGGAGGGAGGAAAAGGACTTCAGGTCTCCAGTCTATCCTCTAGTGCCTGTTTGCAGAGGCAGGTATCTGTGTGGCTACTTTTCAGCAGGTGTTCCTCAATATGTAGTTCAAGAAACAAAATGATCATCTGCAGTGTGCTTTGATTATCTGAGCTTTGGATTGCAGCAGGAAGCACTAGGAAGTGGCTGATCTGGTTGTAAATTGCTGGGGTGTGCACCAGTGGTGAGAAGGTGCAGTGAGACTGCAGAATGGGCAGAGAGCTGCACCTTGCAAGAACACGAAGCATGGAGTCAGCTGTTTTGAGGCAGGGAAGGAGTTGCATAAGTTGAAAGCAGAGGAATATTTTGTAGCTCCACGTGTCTCTTTCACCTCTTCTCAATAAATATCCCTCTTAGGACTTTAGCATTTTCGTAGTTAACTATGATCTCACGGATTTCTGTTGCTTGGACAGTTGTGGGTAGACAGAAACTCAGTAGACACAGTAAGATGTCAAAGGGCTTTGTGGGAGACTGAAAAATTCCAGGTTAAAAAGAACTGAGCTGAAAGCATCAGGGGCTGTACCCATAGCGGTAACATTGTGAAGGTGGAGCGAGCCAGACTTGGCATCCCCACTCCATCTAAACCCAGAATCTTCAGCGTTGTTTCTTCTCTGCTGTGGCAGTCAGCAGTGGTGGCTATATTATGGTGGTGGGAAGATGAAACTTCTAGTTCTGCGTGAGCTCCTGAGCAGTAAGCTGCGAGCACCACCTTCCATCAGAATGGCTTGGGCTTGCTTTGAAGTGGTGGCTGAGAGAGACAAGACTTTCTAGGTGCTCTATGCCCTATCTTATTTCCTTTTGAACATGTCACCTCATCTGCCTGAAGAGTTTTCTGCTTTGGTGCTTTTAGTTGTTATTTGCTCCTGTTGTACAAACCTTTTCCTCCGTTGGTGGTGAGTATGCTGATGTTCTGTCCATCAGCCTCACTATGGTTGCCTGCCACATGCCTGTGATAATGGTGTGGTTTGCAGTGGAAGTTGTTACCTCCTCTTGCTCTGGCACCAAGTTTGTCTTTTCCATTTGCCAGAGATCAGGGTCAGGGTAGCGAGCTGCTGCCGTATTTCTCCTCTCCTGCAACTGCTCAGAAATTAAGGTAGCTCCTTTCTTTCCTATCTGGATGTGTGTGGACGGAAATCCAGGCTTACAAAATGCCAAAGAGAAAAGCTCTGGGCATCACCTTCAAGGAAGCATATGATAGTGATTTGCATTTATTTTTTTTAATGCTCCTGTAAAATTGTCATTGTGTTTCTTTACAAAGGGTATCATTTGTGCTGTTATTGGAGCACAGGCTTAGATTATGGAAGAATTTTCCCATCAGATCAGATGAAATATCAGTCTTAAATTTCTTGGCAGACATTTTCAGAAATAAAACCCTAAGAGTGACAACTATGAAATTAATCCAACATTTGCAGGCTGCCCTTTAACTCTATTTGACTTCTTTGTGTAGCTGCTTTCCGTGTGCTGACTTACTTATTTGGTTACAAGTTAAACTGCTTCAGAGAAAGTGCTAATAACTAGTTTCGCCAAGGAGAAAGAAAGACGTGCTGCTTTGCTCAGTGGTAAAGAAAGTAGTTTTTTGTGATGGAGTATGGCTTTCTTCAGTAAAGACAAAACTAATTTGCTTAATGTTTTTTCAACTGCTATGGAGGAGTAAAGTGTTAAATACTTACTGAAGGTGCTCAGACTGTGACTGGTTTGTTAGCACAAGATGAAGTGGTTTTGGCACTGTCTGTAATATCAGGCAGTTGCTGTCAGCTTTGCACCCATGTCAAATCCTCAGTCTCCTCACTTGCATGTCACTTCCCTTTCCTCCCGTGGCAAATTTCTGAGAAGATCCTTGGAAACTTCACAGACCTTTTTAACAATTACTGTTTGCCCTGGCCGCTATTTGGAGCCCAGCTGGGCAGCAGGTAACCTGCGCAGCGCTTGCCTGCAAGCGTGCTGTGCTCCGTGGCTGCCCGGGCAGCCGGCTGCATCGCCAGTGCCGCTCGCCCCCACGCCGCGCACACTTCCTTCCACCCGCTTCCCCCTCCCCTGCCTTGGTTTCACACCTCTGTTCCAAAGTTCACATTGTCCTCTCTTCTCTCTTCCCCCCACCCCANCCTCCAGCGAGCCCGGAACCAAATTACACTTCGACACCACTACATGTCCCAGTGCCTCGAGCCATCAGGATGGAGGAAGACCCGATCCGACTGCCCGCACACCTGCGTGAGTGTCAGCACGGAGGCTTCTCCTGCTCTTGGGTTGAGGAGGGAGTGGGGCAGGCTGAGAAGGTGTTTCTGGCTTTATGGAAGATGGCAGGGAAGCCCCCCCGGCTTTAGGCATCGTTTGAAGCTTTGTCTGGCTTGTTTTTTCCTAAATATTCTTTTTAGCCAAAGGAAATTACTCTTAAATAAAGCCGCCCTCCCCTGCACCCCGCGTCAAGAATTTGTCTCGTTTCTCATGGCAGACACAAAAGTGGAAGTTTAATTTTGGCAGGAAGTGCTGTGTTTCCTTCCACGGTAGGGGAATTGCTCAGCCATGTACTGCAACCCAAGGTCAGGGTTTCACAAATTGCAGCAGGCAGAGAACATTTCTGCTGTGGCTGTTTCTCAGGTTGCTACACATCTCGGTACTTAGTGCTCCCGGTGTCCCTTCTCTCTGCTACAGTGTGTGCTGACAGTGGTGATGGTAGAGGAGGAAGAATGAGCTTAGCTGTCCTGTACAAAAGGATGCTGCAAAGGAAGAAGGGCTATCACTGACACTGGGACAGAAAGTGTAGCTGGGGCAAAACGAGAGCCAGGCACTTCCTTGCTGAGATGATTTAATGTTTGAGGAGTAGGAAAGGCCAAGGGCTTTTGGCCAGTGAGAGGTGAATTAGTGAGACAGGATGGGAACAAAGAAGAGTGGGCTTTTCTTTTTTGGAGGGGAAGCAGTTCTGATGTAAATTGAGAGGCTTTGAGTAAACTTCTGTCAGGTGTTACTTTCCTGAGGTACTTGAGCTGAGCAACAAGGCTGGGAGCAAATGTAACTTTGTGTGGTGTCATCTGACAAATGGCTTTGGGATTTTAAGGCGTGGCAAGAAGACGTCCATGTTTATCACAAGACATACTCAGCCTTGTCCTCAGCTGTCTCCCAGCCACGGTCCTTTTCTTGATGCAGACTATACCCTCAGAACTTCCATAATCCTGTTCTCACTCCATTGCTGGTCACTTGAGTTGCTCTGCCCAAGGTCACTCATTGCCCATGCTGCCTTTTGCATGGCCCTATTGTTGCCTGATGCTGCCTGCTAACTCTCCTGCCCCTGCTACAACATAGCCCAGGTTGTTCTGTGTTTTCTGACTGGGAGCAGGAGCTGGTGCTGCAGCATGTCTGACTGTGGTCACTACCCAAGTATCAAAGAGCTTCCAGACCCGGCTTGCCTGTGGCCTCCTGCCTGTTCCTCCAGCCCAGGGAGGACTTGCTGCCACACTTAGAAGGCATTTCTATGGTTTTCCCAGAGCTTAGACACAACACAAGCAGTTCTCCAGGAGTTTTTTTTTTTCCCACTGGTGTTTTTAATCCCCAAGATACTTCTATTTCTTCTCGCATTGGTTGTTACTATTTACTTCTGTTGTGGGAGCCACTGCCTGCCCTCTTCACATAGTCCATGGCTGGCTTTCCAGTTCTGCCTTCCACAGTGCAACTAGCAGATGCACAAGGCAGGAAGGCATAGACCCTTGACACTGAAAGGGGTGAGGCACTGTGTTTACTAGCTGCTTCCTTCCTGTCAGCTTGCCAGCATCCTAGGTGGTATGGAGCTTGTAAGGCTGCCTCTTAGTGAAAACTTTAAATCCAGTATTGTTAGGTGTGATCCAGTCTTTCATCTTGATTTTTGTTTTGGTTTTTCTTTTGTTTTGATTGGCACATTTTTAAACTCAAAGAGAGGCTTCTTTCCCACTAGCATTTCCACACCAGTATGACTTGTAGTGTAAAATCGCACAGACAATTAATCATTAAATATCTGTGAAGTATTATTGCACAGAGTTAGTGTCTCAAGTCACAGACAACACAACCTTACTAGCTGTAGTTCTTAGCAGTACAGCCTTTTGTAGCTAAGTATGCAGTCAATATTGATCCAAACACTCTTACCAACCAAAGACAGTTGGAACTGTTGCTTAAAGTATGGAGATGAACAGCTAGAGCAGAAGAGAACATTGCTCATTCCTAAACCAATCTCTGCTGTTACTTGAGTCACAGAACTTCACTCGTGAGCTCCTGTGTTCAGGTCCAGCAACTATTTGAGCTGCAGCATGTTATGCATAATGATTTTTTTGCTCATCATATTAAGATCTTAGTGATGGTGAAAATATAGGGTCTCAAGATGTTCTTTCATTGCTTAATTAGCCTTCTTATTTGCCCTTTTTTTTTTAAGTGCCCTATTTATAGTTTGGATTAGTCAAGCTTCGGTTTCCAACTATTAGATCTCATTATCTCTTTTCCTGCTAAATATTGTCAAAAGACTACTCATGATAGAGGTGCTTTTAGATAAAGTCACTTCTTAACCTTTTCTTGGCTGAAGTTGATAGGAAAAGAGGTTCTTAAGGCTGCCAATCTTCCTGTAAAGCTTCCAGATTTCAAATTCTCTTTGTGTCATGTCTGTGAACTGTTTCCTATTTCAGACATCTTTCTTAAAGTGAGGACAAGAAAACTGAAGATCATATTCCAATAGTCATGAGTCGTGAGGTTTAAGAGATCTTAGCATGAGATTTTTGCAATTCCCCTGTGAATTCTTCTAATTTTATGGATTGGGGTGTTTTTGTTTGAGAGATGTGTCTGTGAGACTGTTTTAGTTGTCAATCCAAACTGCCTTAAGACAGGCAAAGTAGCTAATTACTGTTTCAGGCTGTGGTACTGTGTATGAAGATTTGGGTTAGGTCAACAAAGACTGAGGGGTTTTCTAGGTTTGAAATTTGGTTTGGTTCCAGCCTTCTTGTTTTTGTTGCTTAGGTATAGTCTAATAACTTCTTTCCACCCTCACTCATTCCAGTCCAACAGAGAGATAATGGCAAGTTCCTCCAGTCATACACAGAGCTGATAGCTTGTCAGGCTCCACTTAATGCCATCAGAATGTCATGGAAGTTACTGAAATAAGGCAGAGTTAAATCCTAACCCATACAACTTCATTTCTGCCAGCTTGCAAGTTCAAGAGCAGCTACAGATGCCACTGAAAAAAGCAGTTGACCCAAGCAAATGTAAAACTGGAGACAAATGTTGCAGATGAAACATGATGGTACTGTATGGATTCTGACAGTGTTTTATGTCTTCCTATTAGAAATGTCACTGTTTCTAATTTTTAAGAGCACTCCAAAGGTGGTAACAGCCAGTAGAATCAGGATAGTTAGTAGAACAATTTCCTTTGGTGCAATAAATTATTTCTCACTGTTTGGTGAGCAAATGGGTCTCAGCTATTCAGAGCTGATTCGATCCAGACACTGGAGGAGGGAGAAATACTAATTTTAGAAGGGTAGGATGCAGATGCCTCTTTGGTATGAGTATGTAGAGGAGGACTCCCCTTTATTAAATACAGCTAGAAATAACAGAAAAAATTATTTTCCTAAGGGTGTTGTTGAAGGCATTTTCCCTTTCTCACACTTTCTTCTTCAAATGAGCTGCTTTCTTCCCAGTCTGCCCTATTCCTGCAGCAGAAAGGTCCAATGTAGTGAATCCTGACTTTAAAATTTCTGGGAAAGTGAGAGTCGTTTTCTGGTAAAGTACACCTTCTTCTAATGCTGCAGGAGACTTCTCTATAAGGGACTTGTGTCCAATACTTTTAAGCATTCTTGTTTACCTAACACTACCTAGTAACTGAGGATTTGGGGCATTGTGAACAAACTGAGTGGGGAGCTGGAGAATTTGCTTTCGTCTGTTTTGGAGACAGTGATCTGCAGTTTGCTCTTTGTCTCTTGTTGCATACTGAGGCAGCTTTGTACATATCTGATCCTCACTAGACTGCACTAAGGATGGAAGGAGTCTTTGGAAAATGAAGATGTTTATCAAGGGTTCAAGAGAAGCAAGTTCAGGTCTCACACAAAGCTCTGTCCTTGGTGACTTCTGTGATCTCAGGCATCCTGTTTTAATTTCCCTACTCTAAAATGAAAAGGCATGAGTGCAAAGACTCAGAGTTTTGAGTATTAGTACAATGACTGCCCAGATATTGTGATTATGAAGAATGCTGAGATAGGCAGAAGTCTTCTGAAACTATTTGCACACCCCTTCTGTCTCAGGAAACCTACTCCATATCACCACAGAGTAAAAGTTAGTTTGGTGAGTTTTTTTTCTTTGAATTAAAATAAAAAATTTTGTCTTCAGTGGTACAGTGTCATTAGTTACTAATTTTGTGCTGTGGCCAAAAACCTTGTGGTAAAAAAATCATGCAGTCCCTTGCTGTAAGTGATACAGCATTTAAGAGACTGATTAGAGAAACCTTCACCGTACCTATTAATATGTTCTGAATCAGAGAGAAAATGGCTTTTCCCTTTTTTGTAACGTGCAAGATGAAAATAAAGTGGTTTGCCTTCTACAACAGCACCTGTAAATATGTGCTAAAGGTTTCTTGGTTCTCCTTGTCTCTTTCAATGAGAAACTTCTTCAGACACCAGTGACACAGAGACACAGACACCAGTGCTAAAAAAGGAGTTTTTGCATGCTCTGATGCTGTGCAGCAGCATTCGCCCCTTGCACATTTTGTACAGTCTGATTTTTTTTTTCTTTTTTTCTTTTTAATCTCTGAAGGGCATCTTCCCTTGGGAAATGCCTGTGTGTTTGTTTATGGAGATGGACTTCATGGGCAGAGATTCCACAGTGTTTTCTATTGATACAAGCATGAACAAGAGTTCAGTTGTTCTTCTGAACTAATTACTCTTCTTGAGTGTTGGCATCCCTCAGCTGCCTGCAGCACATCGTCATAGCAAAGCACACTGCACATACTTTGCTCTGCCTTTCTGTACATATGAAGCAATTCTTGGCAGCAACTAATTTTGCTTGATGTTGCCTTTTCTTTCCTTCTGAACCCCCAACAGACTGCACTGATATTGAGAGCAAAATGACACACTCTGGATGTACTCCTGTGCAACCTGATCCAGGCAAACCTTCCTGAGCAGGAGAGCTGGCCTGAAAGACCTCTAGAGGTCACTTCCAGCTGCTGCCTTTCTGCGGACCTGTACCTGCATCACCTCCTGGCTGCCCTCACTTTCTGAGGGGTCGTGGTGATGGAGAAAGCTAAAAGCCTATTTATAAAATAATTTGAGTACGTTTTGTTTCAAATATAGGCTTTAACTGTCCTAGTCTTTAGTTTTCCACTGCGCAGCATGCTCCATGCTACCAAATTTGATGAACTTCAGAATATTCCAGACCTGCATGCAGTTAGTGAGACCACGGGTTTTATTTTGTTTCAGTGTCTCTGTGTTGCTTGTAGCTACTCTCTGGTTTACACCTCTCATTAAGGAGGACAGAAGGGAAATTTGTTTAGCTTTCTGCATTGGTTATATTAAAGCATTTGGGTGTTTGGCAAGTGCTGCATGGGGATCTTTCTGCTTGCCTGTTTATATTGGTATTCGATACTCTGATTCAGAGCTTCTTTATCCTGATCACACAATGTTTGCTACATGCATCATTTGTGCTTTAAGGGCACCACTTCTTTTCTTTTTTAAACATTTTCTCTTAAAGGAATGCAGGAAACTATTAAGAGAATGAGGAGGAAACAACAGTGCTGTCAGAGTTGCCAAGGATCCATTTTTTCTGTTTAGTGTCTATTAATTATGCTGCTCCTTTTATTAATCCTTTGGCACCTGTTAATTATTCTACAATTTTGGCTAGCAGCTGGAAAGCCACTTTGAAGCATTAAGCATATTGTTATTTAGTTAATAGAATATTCAGTGCATTGAAGTGAATATATGTAGTAAGACGGGGAAAAGAATCCCTTCACCCTAAGCCACATTTAGAGCAGCAAGCAACAAAAATATTTACTTTGGAAGGGACTTTGTGGAAGAAAACTGAGTGATGCATATACAGGGAAAAGAAAATAAAAGCTGCGTAAGACAAAGAGACTGTGGGAGGTGCCCAGAATGTCAAATTAATGACTGTGAGACTGATGCTGCTCCCACCAAATTGAATGTTTAAATTCCCACTGATTTTAGTGGGATCTCAACTGGCTTCTTTCTCAAATGACTTTTTCCAGCCCTTTTGCTCTTCTTAGACATTATGGCCACTTCTACTTTGTTCTTCCCACTTACTGTCCTTTATGTAGTTGTCTTTCCTCCTAATCTGCCTTTCACTTTATACTTCATTCTCTGTTTATCTATTACTTGCCTAACCAACCCCAACCCCCTACAAAAAAAATACATTAAAGAAGCATAGCCACTGTACTGGCTTCATTTTGCTACCATCTGACTGTTTGCAGGACTTAATCTTCTTGATGGTGCATCTTTGTCTTCAACCGTGGGCTTTTCTTGCCCATTTACATTGTGAGCTATGCAGGGCAGAGCCCATCTGCTTCCTCTGCTCAGCAGTGCCTGCTGGTCATCCAATTCATAACTCCTAATCATCCACTGACGGGCTGACTGGGCTGTGGTAATCCTGGCCACCCATTGTGTCAGTTTCAGTGACCATGGCTTTGGTCAACCCTAATAAAGTGGCTGGACCTAACTCCTTCACGAATTTGAGTTCATCCAGTTGTTAGGCAAATGGGATGAAAATGACAAGCCAGGGAGGTGTAATTTATGCCTGCCTCTGTCCTGAGGTGGCTGCTTCCACAGGCTACCTCAGGTGCTCATCTGAATTTAATTCAGCTACTCCAGCCTGCCTCTGGGGTGTTTCTTACAGTCAATCTTAGGCCAGGTTTGAAGCAATTATATGGCCAGGCAGTTTGGATGGGTGGGAAGCCTGAGCTCTGGGTTCAGCCCTGCACCATGGTGGGGAGGAGTGAAACTTTGTTACTGATCCAGCTGGGAAAGCTGTGGCATCTGGATCAGGAAAATCCTGCTTACAGTTTTCTGGCACTGTTTTTGTTCCTTGCTTGTGGGAAGAGGAGCCCTTGGTCGCTGAGTTTGCATCAGGGTGACTCAAGGCCACTTCAATTGTCACTCTTGTTGTAAACAGCTGGTGAGTTAAACCCTAAATGTGTTAGCTCCTTACTGCTGCCTGATGACCAGTGAAAAATCTTTTCGTAACAGCCCAGTACTGGGAGTCCCAGTAGAGCTAAGCTAGTCTTTGGCTCTCCTGGAAAGCTTCACTTCAAGGTTTAAAATGTCCAAAACACAAATCCGCCTCCATTCAGAGGAGAAAGGGGTCCATGTTGCTTTAATCTAGGATTCAAGGCGATCCCTTCTGGAATTCCCCTGGAAAGTGTGGGGAGGAATAAGAAGCAAAAGCAGCAGCAGGACATTTATGGTATTGCTGGGTTTGAAGCATTTTTAGCTTTGTCTTAAAGGGACGCTGTTGAGATTGGTGAACCTAAAATTAGCTTGCATTCTGTTTCCATTCCAAATGTGTCTTTACTCTTTTATTTATGTTAGGTTTAGAAATGCTTCTTCTGTTGTTGTTGTTTATTGGTTTGCTTTTTTGTTTTTTAAAAAAATAATATTAACATAAAGAACCCAGTGTTCATAAATAGCTCTGCAATTAAAGAAAACACAGAAGAGAAATGGCTTGTAAGCCATGACTAACAGGTCACAGTAACAAACCACTCTGTGGTGAGGGCCTTGCAACAAAACCCAAATGTGGTAGGGAAAAAACCCTGTGGAAACAACATAGCATGTATGCCATGGCCACTCTCCTAATGAAGAACAGAGATGAGCCTCCACATGCTGAAAAAGAGCACCACTGTCCACTATTGAGAGTTTGGGGCACATCATGTGTGAGGAGAAACCTGCTCAGCTTCAAGGTGCCAGGGGTTAATGTAGTAGGCCAAGTGTATACACCTCTGCTACGAGGACAGGCTGAGGGAGCTGAGCTTGTTCAGCCTGGAGAAGAGAAGACTCCACGGGGACCTTAGAGCTGCCTTCCAATAGCTGAAGGGATCCTACAGGAAGGCTGCAGAAGGACTTTTCCTGAGCATGTCTAGAGAACAGGTCAAGGGGGAATGTTTCGAAGCTGAGGGAGAGCAGGGTTAGACTGAATCTTGGGAAGAAGTTCTTCGATGTGAGGATGGTGAAGACTCTGGAATAGGCTGCCTCCTGCCTGGGGGTGTTGAAGGCCAGGTTGGTTGAGGCCTTCAGCAGCTGAGAATATTTGAGAGATATCTCTGCCCATGGTGAGAAAGTTGCAGTAGATGAGGTCTGAGGTCCCTTCCAACCTGAGCCATTCTGTGATGAATAGCCATAGGGATAATGATATTGTGAATTGTTAATGGTCATTGTTGATTAACTCAAGGCGAAGTATTTGGATGCTTGCTCAGCCCCAAATCTTTGCTAACAATTATGCATAGAAATCATAGCCTGGGAATAATTCTGAGCACCCTGTGTGTGCCTGTTTGATTTTGATCTGAATGTGCTTTTGTATGCCTTTGAATAAAGTGTCCATTCCGCACTGACAGCAGGGTCAGGTGGCTCTGGCATATGTGCAGACATACAAACACGAAAATGTTAAATTACCCCTTAACAAGTTACAATGAAATTGTCTTTAGTGATTAACCAACTTAGCCTTCCTGCCTTCAGAGTCCACAGCCACAGTATTGGGTGCTCTGCAGTCACTGGAGATGTAGAACGAGGAACTCTCAGGCAGAAGTCTGTGCACTAGAATGAACTGCCCAGGGAGGGGATGGAGTCATCATCCGTGGAGGTGTTCAAGAAAAGATTGGATGTGGCATGGTTTAGCTGATGTGGTGGTATTAAGTTACAGGCTGGACTTGGATCATCTCTGAGGTCTTTTTCCAGCCTCAGTGATTCTGTGATTCAGCTGTAGCAGTGTCAGTTCAGAGGGTTGGTCTGGAGACAGCACAGATTTCCTGTTGGAGAGTTTACTGAATGGATCCTGTAGCCAGAGAGAGACTACCCAAGTCCCAGGGTTTCTTGTAGCACCAGATCCCATTTGCTGCAATATACTGCACGTCTTCTGCAGGAAAGAAGTGCTATACCCATGTCTTGCATGGATTTTGCCCTCTCCTGGATCTGTGACACGCAGGGGATTGTATCCCTGCATGGCCTTTTGTCATTACCACTCTGCCTCTGGGAAGGGAGTATGTAGTTTCACTGTTTTTTGGACTATGCACCACTGGGCATGCTCTGGGAATGGAGGAAGAAGCAGTTAATTGGGTGGTAAGTTGGGAGGGTCTGACAGCTATATTGGCCACCAGTAAGACTTGGTCTGAACAAAACATTTGTAGTCAACAGCACCAGAGTTAGCTCCTTGCCAGAGTGATAAATTTTACAAATGCTTTCTGGTAAGGATGAGCTCTAGCAACACACTCAAATACTGTAATGGTAGTAGTGAAATTGCACTCTCTCAGCACCCTTGAAAAAAACCAAAACCCAACCCCTCTTATTTTCTTAACTTATTAATATGCTCTCTGCATTCTCCCTCTTTCAGTTCTCTAGAAGTGTTTTGGAATTTTTTTTCATGTTTCCATAAGGTGCCTTAAAGATTCTTGTTTGCAGAACAAACCTTTTGAAGGGGCTATGACCTGGTCAGAGCGTTGACATTTTGTTTTAAGCCCACCAGCAGCAAAACCCCCACCAAATACTATTGAAGGGAAATTTCCTTTTTGGGTTTTTGTATCTGTGAAAGAATTTCCCATGTAGGCAGGCAGTAATTCCTAGCTCCATACTTCCTGATAAGGAAACAACCCCAATGAAAATGCAGCTATAAATAGCTACCTTTTAATTTCTTATAAAATGTAGGGAGATTTGTGTAGCCTTTCTGTCAGACTGGAGAAAGAAAAGGCCAATGTTAGAATAAGACTCTTAGGGTTGGCACCCCCTGAGTTTCCAGATCAACAAATGAAGATTTTTAATCTGCATCTGTCCATTTAATTATGTAAAGTTTAGATGTCTGTTTGTTCATTCTCACAGTGGTGTAAAAGAGAAAAAAGAAATCTCCTTTTTATATGGGAAACATAAATTGCATTTTTATTTCCTCATGAAGAAAAAGTATTTCCTGCTTTAAGCAGAATTCATGATGCTTTGCTGTGTGGCTGCATTTTAGTGCTTCTCTTTCTATATAGTTTCTAAGGTGCTTTGTCATCTCAGTGCGAGTAGCAGGATTGTCAGCTGCATTTATTCATGTTTGCTATGGATGTGCTGTGGCAAATTCATAGTTAGACATAAATCCCTCTTTTCTTTCTCATAGCAACTTGCTTGAACAGTTTTGTGCTGGGACAATTCTGATTTCTTCTAAATTTTTTCCCACCTTTTTGTGTTCTTTTGTGGTTTTTTTTAACCCCCTATGCTTTCGCTTTTCTTTTCTTTGTATTTTTAACAGAACCAAATGCACAGTGTATCTTTAGGGGAAAAAAACCCCAAATAATTGATTAGTTACACAAAAATTTACAGAGATGAATATATTTGGTACTCTAGTGTGCAAATGGCTTTGCAGGTTAGATTTCAGGACAGCCATGCCTGGAATTCAGCTGTACCTGGAATTAGACTGTACCTGTTGCTGTTGGGAGAGCTCTCTCTAGTTTTCCTGGGGAGATTCAGGTGCCCATGATGGGCTCCTGTCCACACACAGTGCCAGTTGCACCATGCCTAAAGTCCCTGTAAGGGTGAAGGTGCAGCTTTCTCAGTGCCAGGAGTCAGTGGGAAGTCGAGGACTTGCACAGCAGAGAGGAGGTCTAATAATGTCCCTTTCCTTCCTCTTCTCCCTTTCTCTTTCCAATGATTTCACAGGGTCTTAAGATTTGAAAGATTTGCTTTGCCTTTACCCTTCAGTATTTGCTAGAAGGTCCTGGCAGGGCCCAGTGTGTATCCCTCCTCAAATGTTTCTCTCCTAGCCTTTGAGCACATCACTTCTGCTCAGTTTTCTTTTGGGGAAAAAAACCTAAAGGGGTTTGACCTTCTTCCTTCTACGCTCCAATCTTGGCTGCACCAAGAAGGTTGGTCAACAGGCCTGTGGAACATGCACAATTAATACAGTGCTAATTAATTATGGGGAGAAGTCACTGCTGGCAGAAGAACCAAGGCTTGCAGCTTATGAAATGAATGCTTTGATGCTGAGCTTTAAAGCAGGTTTCCATCAACTGAAGTCAGCAGAGAGTTTGGGTGATATTTAAACCTTCCCTCTGTAAGTTTCCAGAGCTCACAGGCCTGCCACCCTGTGTTGTAGCAAAGCAGTAGTGGCAAACGAGGGTTCAGAAAGCACAACCTCAGGAGTTGTAGGCAGAGACATTGGGGCTGAGAAAGAAGTGGTTTGCCAGGACAGCTTAATAGATGCTTGCAGTGTGAAAAAATGGGAGTTGTGTGGCTCACCTCAGCAGCTCCCAGGTTTTTTTTTTATCCAGAATATGTGTGTGTGTGCATAAATGTGTAGGTTTTCACTCTGGCTTTACTTGCTTGGCCAGTGTTTGGGGGAAGAGAGCTGCAGGAATGACTGTCTCTTTGTTTTTTATGCAATACTGAGAATTTCTCCCTTTCTGCTTCCTCCTTCTGGCTAGTGCAGAAGGAAGTAGTCCTGGTCCCTGCCAGTCAACAAACCATTTACTCATTTCAGTTCTGCCGCTTGAGTGAGTCTTTGTGTATTTCCTACTGGGGGAAATCTCCCTTTGTGTCTAACAGTTCCTCCTTGCTATTCTCTCTTTCGTTCTTATTTCTTCCAAGCAATCTGCCTCCTTCATTGTTTAACCTCCTTGCTGGCTTTCACTTCCTCTCTATGCTTCAGTGAAGGCATTTTGTCAGAACCCCCCCTCTGTGCACAGATCCTTCTTTGTTCCCACCCCCTCCCCCCCCCCCCCTTTATTTATTTATTTTTAATGTCATACTTCTTTGTATCTTGCTTCCTTGGAAACTTCTTCAGTAGTCTTACTACCTCTGAATTTTTAGCTATATTACTGTGGGTAGTCATGGCTGTGTTGCTGGGTGTGTAATTGTTTAAGGCACCTTAATCTTTTTATTAGAGGTTGGTTGTTTTGTTTTTTTTTTTACTGCTCTTTAAATACTAATAAGCAGTGGTGACAAATATTATTATTAAATACACAAGGTTTGTTTCATGACTGCTCTCCACAGTTTGCTTGAGGTTTTCACTTGTTGAAAGTGAGTGTAACTAAATCACAGGAATCATTCTCTAGTTCCACCTTGGTGTTGTCCTAAGTGATGCAATGCATGGTGCAGGGTGGTGGAGAATGGGGCCACAAGCAGTAGAAATAGTTCAAGGTTTGGAGCAAAATTTGAAGCCTTAGAGCTCAGCAAAATAGGAACAAGGGATAGTGCTCCATGCCTGTAAGAGCTGGAACACATCCAATTTTAACACCCTCTCTCAGTTTTAAAATGATGCAGAGGGGGAAGTGAGCAGAGGGGCTGGGGGAGGTAGCAGAGGTAATAGCGGCAGTGAGCTGAAATGGGTTTGTAATAGGCAGACCTGAAGCAGCTGGGTTGTTAGAAGAGTCGATATCTGCTTTTGGCCTCCTGCCACCCTATGATCAGTGTGTGCAACAGTGATGGCAAAATCTCAGAAAGATTGGTGGATGATTCAGTTCAACAGAACATCCAGAAGTCAATCCAGATGTCTTTCAAAGTGATTGAATACACAATGTTGTGGTAAGTTCTCCATAATGATGGTTTTGTTATGAGGGTTCTTGGGACAATATAGCTAGTCCAGAATGATTATCTTGAGAGTACAGCTTCTCACCCATGACCTTTCTCATGCTCCATCATTTGTAGGGAGAGCAAAAGTCCCACTTAAACTTAGGAATGGGTTAATAATCAAAATTTGTATCAAAGCTGAGAAATTTGGACTTCTTTTTAAAACCTGACACACTTCAGTTATCTTTGTGTAGATGGATTTAGATCCTAGCTTACTCAAGGACTTAAGTTTTATGTACAGAGGCCATTGCTCTTCCTTTTTCTCTTGGAGCTACTAAACATCTCCAATATCTTACAACCATTTGTTTTAGGCAAAATTGTAAAATTAGGTCCTACCATCAGAAAAAATGGCTGCAGAAGATGGTGGACAGTGTTTTTTCTGCCACAATCCCAACCTAGTAGGCTTGCAGTGCCATCCTCCTCACATATCTGCTGAGTCAAGAAGGCACCAGAAGCCCAGGTTTGAACTGATTTTTCAATCCACTTCTATTGGATTGAGTAGAGAGAGTCAACAGTGCTGCTTATGGTTTGACATCTCTTCAGTTGGCTTACGTTTGTAGATCATAGAATGGCCTTGGTTGGAAGGGACCTTAGAGCTCATCTCCTCCAACCTCCCTACCACTCAACTAGACTTGGCTGTTCAAGGCCTCATCCAACCTGGCCTTCAACACCCCCAGGAAGGAGGCAGCCACAACCTCTCTGGGCAGCCTATTCCAGAGTCTTACCACCCTCCTACTGAAGAACTTCTTCCTGAGATCCAGCCTAAACTTACTATCCCTCAGATTTAACTCATTCGCCCTTGTCCTGTCTCTAGACACCCTCTGCAGGGATCCTACAGGAAGGCTGCAGAGGGACTTTTCCTAAGTGTTGGATGAGGCCTTGAGCAGCTGAGTCTAGTTGAGAGGTGTCCCTGCTCACAGTGGTGAGATTGGAGTAGAAGATCCCTGATGTCCCTTTCAACCTGAGCCATTCTGTGATTCTGTGGTAATTCATACAGGACCACAGTGTAGAGAGATGTCATCCAGAAGGGCCTCATGGCCAGAAGGATGTTGTGGTTGTTAGGCAGAAAACCAGTTGTTGATGTGAGTAGCTCATTACTTTTTTCATGTGTGGTTTTACAGTGAAACCTGTCGATTTACATGGAGTGTAAAATTAAGCAAAGATATTTGTCAAAAACCAGTCACCAGTCTTGTTTAGCAAGTCTGCATTGGACTGCACCAAAATTGTTAGGAAATAGAAGTTTTGAGCACAGACGTGATGAAGCTCATGAACCTCTAGAGAGGTTTCTTAAGACCTTAAGTTTGTTCAAACTCAGGCATGCTCAACATGTGCTGGGTAATTTTTAATATGAAAGAGGACCTAGCTGGACTAATTCCCCATTTTTCTCATTCCCAGGAGGCTAAAGAGAGGAACAGGACTCTGCAGCTTGAGGAAAAGGTGGTGGTGTGACTGAATGGGTTGGATTGTCAGGGAGAATGTTACCATGTGGTTATGAAGTTGTACTTGGTGTGGAGAAGGTGACCAGGGAATGGTTCCTGGCAGCTCCTCACAGACCAGCAAATCCTTTACTCCTTACTTTTTTTGGTCATTGTTTTGCTTATGGAGCCACAACTGAAGACATTTGGTTAGATGGGTTTGTGATCTTTTCTAGCATGGCAGTTTTTGTATTTTATCCCATCTCGTAACCACCTCCAGTGATTTGACAGCAATATGGATGCCATCCAAGCAGATCTGTATTCAGTATGCATATGCTATGCCAGAGGGCTCTTTGAGGTGATAACTAACTCATCAGCTAGAGGCCATGGATAAAAGTTAAGTGGGGGGGATTTGCCTTTAAGCAGTTCTGACAAAAGTCTCTTTACACACCAGCTGACTGAATCAGTGAATGTAATGCCAAGGGCAGCAGTAAGGAAAAAAAAAAAAAAAAAGTCATGTAAATTAGCTGGCAAGAGAACAAGGCAAAGCTATCTGGTAAAGGAGGGAATGGGAGAGGAGGGCACACAGCCACCTGCTGGAGCTTGGGCTTCAAAGACCCGATCTCTGCCATCAAGTGTTTGAAAGACAAATTTTGAAGTCGAGACAGAGGGGCAAACATGGAGAGTGTCTCTCCCTAGTGTACAGGCATCCAGTGGACTGTGATCACCCCCCTGAGTGATGCCTTTATTCCTATCTTTGTCTTCCCACTGGCCCTCAAAGGGCTGCTTTCATTTTCCTGTTCTTGCACAGTCCAACATNGGGCATAGTTGTTATTCAGTATTACTTATTATTTAAAATGGGAAATTTAAAACTAAAAGAAAGTTTGGCAGTGCTTCTGATCGGTGTCCCCTCTTCCACGGTGCTTGATATGTTGTTCTTCACTCTGGCCTGGATGTTTTTGGCTCTGTCTCACTTAATGATTCACAAGATGTCTGTGAGATTCATTTTCCTAAGTGTGGTTCCCTCTATATATTTTCACCTCCCTTCTCCTTTGCTTGCAAGTCTTCACTGTGAAAGTTCGTTAAATAAACCCCACAGAATGTGTAAGGGACAGAGTGAAGTTTGTGCTGTGTCATCTGAAGAGTTCTGAGATATGGTGCAGATTTCCCCCCCTGATTTCCAAGTATGGGATTAGAGTAGTTTGGGAAACTTGTTTATGGGTCCCTCTCCTCTTCCCCTGCTCATTCTCAGCACTCTGTCTCCTGTGCATCTCTCCTGAATAGAAAGAATTTTTGCTGCTAAAAGCTCAGCAACAAGTCTCCTCTGAATGCTCCTGGCAGTCTTTGGGGAGGGAGGAGCAGGAGAAAAGCTGGGTGCAGTGGGATCTCTGCGTGCCTGTGCAGGGGCAGAGCTGCCGATGGCTGCATGCTGGCTGCAGTAAGGAGGCAGGGTGCTTGCAGGGCTTGCATGCCAGAGTCTCTTCAAACAGCTCTGCTCAAAGGCATGAGCTGGGCTCACTTCTGAGGGAAATTTCCTTTTTGGGGAAGTTGCTGCAAAGGAATTTCCTGTGTGGGCAGACAGAGCTTCCTGACTTGAAGGCTTCTTGGAAGGGAAACCGTTTCATAATGAAATGATAAATTAAAGACATACCAGCCTGGTTCTCTTCAAAACAGCTATTGAGAGAGCGCTCAGGCAATGCACCATTATCCTCCCGCGCAGAGGGAAAATAAATTGCATCCTGACAGGATTCTCTATAGTGGAGCATATCCTTCCCCCAAGCCTTTCTCCCTCTATGTCTTGCTTTCCTTTCCTACCCTCCCTCCCCCTTTCTCCCTCCCCTGCTCTTTGCTGACTTCTCATCTATGCTTTGCCGCTCCCACTAACCAACAAGCAAATGAGCTTGATGTTGGAGGTGGTTTGCTAAACACACTCCTTTCCTTGTGGAGCAGGCAGCTTTTGTTCCAGCCCTGCTCTGGGGGCTGCCACAGGGAAGTCCCTGAATGCAAGGCATGGAAATGGCACATGGCTGCCCTGAAAACTGGGTGAGATGGCCACTGATGCAATTGTGGCAAGGAGAAATTAGATATCAACAGAGTTTAATTCAGTGCCTATAATAAGAATGTACAAATAGCTGGAAGGAAGGGTTGCAGAGTACTATTTCCTGATAAATAAGAGGAAAAAAAGGTACCTTTGCTATTTCCCAACAAAGACACAGTGGAGGTGGGGCATCCTCAGAGAGCTTGGGCAGTTACAGCAGAATTTTTGGTAGGCACAAAGCGAATTGTGTTGTTTTCCTGCTCGGCACCATCCTAATCTGGTGAAGAGTGAAGTTAAAGTGCTTGTGGGTCCCCATGCCCTAAGGGCTGCCTGCAGCTGCAAGCTGAAGCGATCTGGGTGAAGAGCTTCTGTTAAACTGCCTGAGTTACTGAACATTCTGTGTGTGCATATTGAAGATACCATTTCAGGTGGCATGGAAGCAGGGGAAACAAACAAGCAAAAGCATCACATCACCCTTGCAGCTGTTTTCTCAACTACAGCATCTGTAAACTTGATGGGGGATCCTGCTCACAATACCTACTTCCACAAAGTGATGTGATGAGTACTGCTGTAAGAGTGGCATCACCATTTTCTTTTCTCCCTTGAGAGAAGACCTTTGGCTGCCTATTAAAGCTGCTTCAATTCTTTGCAGAAGTCTTCTCACTGGTGTGCATTATGTGCCTTGCTGTGTCACCAAGGCCTTACGCCTGTCTGTGGCTTAGAGAGTTTCTTGAGAATTCTGCATGTGATACATCTTTTTTTACAGATTTGGCAGTTTTTACCTTCTCCTTGTCATGCTTGGCAATGTCATCCTGCAGCACTGGGAAGGCAAATCTAACACTCTGGTGTGCCCAGGGCTGGATTACAGTGATACAAAGAGCTGTTGCTGCTGATTAAATGAGTTATGAAGGATCTGTCCTGAGAAGCCTTTAGTATGGTTGTGCCAGCCCTTACAGCTACAGGGATCCTTAGAGAAACAGACCTCTGCTGTATGGTAATAGACTCTTCTGCATTCAAGTGGATTACTGAGCCAGACTGAGTTGAAAACTTAAGTGCTTCAGAGCAGAAAGATCCTCAGCATGGCTTGTATTTGGATGTGCTCTTGTTCCTGAACCAGTGAAAAGTTGTGTGGAAGTACTCTGCTCTTGTGAGACCCCCCACCTCCAATCCTGCCTCTACTTCTGGTGTCTGCAGCATAGGAAAGACAGGGAGATGTTGGAGTGAGTCCAGAGGAGGGCCACAAAGATGATCCAGGGGCTGGACAGCCTCTGCTATGAGGATAGGCTGAGGGAGCTGGGCTTGTTCATCCTGGGGAAGGAAAGACTCCAGGGGACCTTAGAACTGCCTTCGAGTATCTGAAGGGATCCTACCAGAAGGCTGTAGAGGGACCTTTCCTGAAGGTGTCTAGAGACAGGCCAAAGGGGAATGGTTTGAAGCTGTGGGAAAGCAGGGTTAGACTGGAGCTTAGGAAGAAGTTCTTTAGTAGGAGGGTGATGAGTCTCTGGAGTAGGCTGCCCAGGGAGGCTGTGGCTGCCTCCTGCCTGGGGGTGTTGAAGGCCATGTTGGATGAGGCCTTGAGCAGCCGAGTCTAGTTGAGAGGTGTCCCTGCCCATGGTGGGGAGGTTGGAGTAGATGATCTGTGTGGTCCCTTTCAACCTGAGCCATTCTAGGATTCCATGAAATGGCAATGCTTAGTATAGTTGTGAGCAGTACTGGTTTTAAGAAGACACTTTCTACAGTCAAGGTATAGATCAGCAGAGAACATCATGGAAATACCTACATTGTTTTAAATCAATTTTGTAAGACACCTGATAATTTTTATTAGCAGTGTTATCATTTGTAGAGATAGGTTTTTAATTGGGGATGGTCTTTCAGAAAGTGCTTCCCTGACAGATACAGTGCCGGTTCCGCTACAGAAGGCTTGAAAACTGAATCGTTAGCCTGCATCTAATGTGGATGGTGCCTTGTGTGGGCCATTTGACTGAATTGCTGATCAGCCCCTTTCATTTTGTGGAGCTGTGAAGCACCCAGAAGTGTACTAGGAAATTTGACTGCCAAGGGTGGATATACACTGAGCTCAGGACTCTTACGCTGTCACCACCTTTCGATAGCATTAAATGAATGGTTCAAATCAACATGCAACTGTTTGCATAAGTTGTTAGTCTTTCTGCCCTTGCTAATGTTTTTTGTTCAGCTCATCTCCTCCTGAAGAAACTTCACTTTGTTTTCTTTATTCTCTGTCTCTCTCTTAGGCTAGGATGATGTGCTCCTCTTGTGTGCTTCACACAGCCTCAATTCCTTCTGGTATTTACTATCTCAAACTTCTGATATCATATAATCACAGAATGGTCTGGGGTTGGAAGTGACCTCCAAAGCTCATCTAGTCCAGCCTGCTTTGTGATAAGCAGGGGCATCTTCAATTAGATCAGGTTGCCCAGAGCCTGTTGAGACTGACCTTGAATATATCCAGGGATAGGGCCCCAACCACCTCCCTGGGCAACCTGTTCCAGTGTTCCAGGACCCTCACGGTGCAGAACTTGTTCCTCGCATCCAGCCTAAATCTGCTCTTCTCTCATTTCAAACCCTTGCCCTTGTCCTGTCACTGCAGCCCTTTGCAAACAGTCCCTCTGCAGCCTTCTTTGTAGACCCCTTCAGGTACTGGCAGGCTGCTCCTAGGTCTCCCTGGGGCCTTCTCTTCTCCAGGCTGAACAACCACAGCTCACTCAGCCTGTCCTTGTAGCAGAGCTGCTCTGGCACCTTTGATCATTTTCATGGCCCTCCTCTGGACCCACTCCATCAGGTCCTTGTCCTTCCTGTGTTGAGGACTCCAGAGCTGGACACAGCTCTGATGAGGTCTCACAAGAGTGGCTTCCCCCCCACCCGAAGAACATGGAACTCATTTCTGCTGCCTTCTTTTTTGAGGGAAAATTAAACAGAATTGCTTCTAATCTGCTCAGAACTAAAACTTAGGTAAGATCCTGCTATAGCAGCAGCTGCAGCCACGCTGGGAGGAAATTGGAGTGGAAGCACAATGGTCAAGGTGCACGTAGGACAGAACACTTCACCAAGTACATTTTCTGTACCAGAAGTTTGCATTGTTAATCAGGTGCTACTGCAAAGCTTACTGTTCAGCTTAATGATAGTTCCAGTAAAACGCTGGGGAAGGACACTTAATTTGTGCTGGACTTCTGCTGCTTTAAATGTGCACACTGTTTGTTCCTGGCATGGTATCAAGAGTGCTGGAAGGAAATGAGGTAGAAAAAGGACATGGAAATCACAATTACATGACTGATCTCTAAGGATATTGTTCCTACTTCTACATGGGAAGACCAGAGATTCCTAGTAGACAGTCTTGCTGGGTTGGCAGAAGATGGAAACTTTACATTTAATATCTGACAATAGGGAGTCAATAGGGATTTCTCCAGTCAGCTGGAAACTAGCAGTGATAGAGCTGAAATAAATTGTAGGCAACTATTCCTGTCACAGAAACAGCTCTTACAATGCAGGGTCTTTGAGGACAAAGGGAAGACTGGAGAGGTGAGGTAGAATGAATCTTGCTGCTCTTGCAGATGATGTTCTAGGGCCTTATCTTGAGTTCTGTCCCATTGTATAGCATCTGTTTTTGCTTGAATGAGAAAACTGGAGATGCTGATGGGTATCATGCATGTCCCCACTCAAGAACACTACATTTTGTTACGTGCTTGTCTGCTTTGGTGGAATTTCTGTGATGTCCCTCGTGATTCAAGTAAGTCTTACCCATAGGAGGCTGGCATTCAGCCTCCATTTTCTTCAAGAGAAGTTTCCCCCTTCTGAGTTACACTGATTCAGGACCACTCTAAGCATCTGCTTGTGGGGTACTTATACCAAATCCTGTCAGACATCTTATGAAGAGCTAGTGAGGGAGCTGGGGCTGCTTAGTTTGAAAAAGAGGAGGCTGAAGGGAGACCTCATCGCTATCTACAGCTACCTGAAAGGACATTGTGGAGAGATTGGTGCTGGTCTCTTCTCACAGTTAATTAGTGATAGAACAAGAGGAAACATCCTCAAGTTGCAACTGGGTAGCTTTAGACTGGACATTAGGAAAAAAAAGTTTTCCAGAAGGTGTGTTCAGGCATTGGAAAGGGCTGCCCAGGGAGGTAGTTGAGTCACCAACCCTGGATGTGTTTAGAGGTCGTTTGGATGTGATGCTTGGTTTAGGGTGAATCTTGTAGAGTAGGAATATTGGTTGGACTTTGTGATCCTGAGGGTCTTTTCCAACCTGAATGTTTCTGTGATTCCTCTCCTATGCTGTCTGCTGCTCCTGGTATGAGGAAAAGGTGCAGTGTTTTTGAAAGCTCAACAGGCAGGACTGGAAGAGTTGGGGGAATAATGTGTGAGCCAAAAATCAATTCAAGGTAGCCATTCTTTGGATTCTTCTGGTGCTCTGAATTGCAGGCTGTCTGGAGCATAAATGGGATTTTATCAAGCTGGATCTTTCCCTCCCCATTTAAAATGCTTCCTTTTTCACCTCAGCCTAACTTACAATCACAGGGGCTATCGCAGCAAGAAATGTTAACAGGAAAGATCGGTAAACACTCCAACTGTGTTTGACTTCCTCTGAATATCTATATGTTTGTGTTGAGGGAGTTAGTCAATTCAGAGTAAAATAAAGCTTTCCAGTCAGCCCTGGGAGAGCCTGCCTTTCAGATAAGTTCATCTCCCAGAGATCCGGAGGGAGGGAGGGGGGGAGGATGACGTGTGCAGCAGTGCTGGCTGCTGTGTTGCCCAAGCTGTCACTATGACAGCATTTCAACATGGCATCAGCAACTACTCTGCACCAGCTGGATTTGCTTCCCATGAGAAAGAGGATTGGCAGAGAGAAACCCTGAAGTTGAAAGTGAGAATTATGGACATGAGTTTCCTCCCTTGCACAATCCCTATTTAGGAGTTTTCTACTCCTGTGTTTGGTTGTATATGAAAATGCTTCACTTACGAACTGCTGAAGGAGGCAGAGTCATTTTTCTCTGGACTGACAGAACTGGGGTTGTTCAGCCTAGAAGAGAAGACTCCAGGGTGACCTTAGAGCTGCCTTTCAGTAGCCAAAGGGATCCAACAGGAAGGCTGCACAGGGACTTCTCCTGAAGATGTCTAGAGACAGGTCAAGGGGGAATGGTTTGAAGCTGAAAGAGAGCAGGGTTAGACTGGAACTTAGGAAGAAGTTTTTCAGTTTGAGGGTGATGAGACTCTGGAATAGGTTGCCCAGGGAGATTGTGGCTGCCTCCTTCCTGAGGATGTTGAAGGCCAGGTTGGATGAGGCCTTTAGCAGCCAAGTCTAGTTGAGAGGTGTCCCTGCCCATGGTGTGGAGGTTGGAGTAGATGAGCTCTGAGGTCCCTTCCAACCTGAGCCATTCTATGAGATTCACCTCTGCCTAGCCAGACTAATGTGACCGCAGCTGTCTGGTTTAGAAGTTTTGGAGGATGGAGGGTTAGCCTTTCTTAAGAAGGTAAAGAAAAGTGATCTCTCTTCATGCTGACACTAATAGCTTGTGTCTCTAAAACATGTTAAGAGGCACAAAGTGATATTTTTCTTAGGGAAATTTCCTTTCTAAGGAAGTTAGTCATATAAAATAATCATCATTATTTTTCAATCCAGTACGAGTTGAGGGAGTGCCCTGATTACACATTTCCTGGAAAAGGCCATTGGTGACGTACCGTTGACTAATGAAAACTCTAAGCTTCTGTTCTGTTAACTATTTTAAAAGGCAAAAGTATTTTAATAATACAGCTCTTCACCATTTCTTTTTTTTTTTTTTTTATCCCACATCCTTAGCAGCTACAGGTTTGTGGCCCTGATTGAAAAACACAAAACTATTCTACTAGGACAAAGTAAGTAAAATCAAAGCCTGCTTGCCACCAGGTTGGGGCTCCACAGCTTAATGCACAACCTGAAATGCAGCAAAGAAGAGAAGCACAAAGGAGGCAGAACAAATATGGCAGCAGTTCAGTCAGATTTCCTATGGAAATCAGGGTGAGCAGCAGCCCTCAAAGAGGTTTGTAGTCCCTGCAGAGGTGTTAGGGATGGAGTTTTGTGCCTGTATGAGAGATTCTGGGCAAGAAAGAGAGGAGCTGTTGAACTTCTTCGGCCCATCCAATAATTCAGGCTTTTCTAGCATGCATTAAACCAGGGTCCAGGAAATCTGGGAATGGATGAGCCAGAATTTCTAAATACCATTTTAGCTGTTATGTCTAAGACTCTGAAAATCGTGTTGCTTATGCTCAGAGGAGCATGACTTGTGACTGCAGATTTTTCAACTCAAAATGACCTCCAAGCCTTACTGGAAGTCAACTTAGGAAAAAAAAATAGAAAATTCCTCCCTACTTCTACCAAGAGACTTTTCAGTTTTCAAATCAGTGTCGTGCAACGTTTTGTTTTGAGTTTAACCCCAGCAGTATCAACACAGCGGAATTATGCAAACAAGGAAATTTCCATGGGCTGAATTGCACAATATCAAGAAACAATCTCAGTTGTTAAATAAACATGAGTCCTGGTACCTTAGGAGTGAAGGGCTCTGCACTCTCTGTAGCTCTTGGAGCAGAGAGAATAAATACACCTTTCCTTTTTCCCACTTTATTGACTGCACACACAAGTGTGTATGAATAGTACCTGGGAAAGTGTTTGTGTGCAGTGCCAAATCACAAGGGTTGTTCTGAGGGCCTAGTACCTGAGATTCACTTTGCAATCAAAGAAGCAGCACAGAGAGGGACATGGGAGCAGTGCTGCTATGGGTGTTAAAGCTGTGCAGTGAGAGTCTGACATTAGTTTCCTAGTGCATTAAAGCATTTCCTTTGTGCTTCCATAGGTTTCTGTATAGTCTGTGATGACAGCTAGCTCTAGATGTAATAAGAATTTCTGACTCCACCACAAAGATTTCTGTGAAGGATGCAACCCAGGCACCACCAACCTAGCAGTGATCAGCATTTCATCTTTCAGCAATCACATAACCTCTTCTCATCCAGAAGCTTTAGGCTTGCCCACCAGACTGCATCCCAGGTATGCTCCCAAAATCAAACTGCTGGGCTGTATTGTTTCGCTGGTGTTGCCAGTGTGTAAGTTCACATCAGCCCCTGTTGTGCATGTTAAGCCTGTAAGGGCAGAATGCCATTTTCATCTCTCAGTACTATAGCTTTCATTATTACAAAGGTATTTGGCTATGACAGGGATGAGTCTTACAGAAATTAAGATAATTAAGTGATTAAGATAAGCGAAAACTCAATGCCAACCTCAGTTTTCATGAATGAAAACCAAATCCAGTACTGGCCATGAACAAATTGATCTGGGGTATGTAAAGTGTGTAGCTGTCAGAGGAGGGAGGTTCTAGAGGAGCCATCCAGCAGGATTAGTGGCTCGAGCAGTCTAAGCAGTTGTTGGAGCTTGTGCTATTTTAAGTAGGATTGTTATAGAGAAGATTCAGATTGGGTATGCCTTCTGAAGGGTGTTCCACCTAGAGGTCCCTTCCACCCCAGTGTCTTGTGGTCTTAGAAGTCGTGTGCACTGCTTGAATAAATCTGGAATCCTTGGTGAAGTCCTCCAAGTCAGGATTTATGAGGCTGCCTGATCTGTGTGCAGAATGTGAGCTTTATTGACTTTTCTGTGGTTACCACATGCCTCCAAACCCAGTCCCATGCAGGGTGTAGGGGAGTGTGTTTGTGGAAGGGATTAGAGTTCAGACCAAGAAGATGACAGGGAGGTGAGATAAGCAAAAAGAGTAAGGAAGTGATGGTGCTCATGCACTTGGTCCTGGTGAGGCTGAGTAGTGTTTTCAGTTCTGGGATAGAAAAGACATTGAGGGTGTCCAGAGAAGAGCAGCGAGGCTGGGGAGGGATTTGGAGGGCATCATGTCAAGAGCAGCTGAGGGTGCTGGGGTTGTTCAGTGTGGAGAAGGGAAGGCTGAGGGGAGATCTCATTGCTTTCTACAGCTCCATGAAAGGAGATGGGAGTGAGGCTGGCATTGGTCTCTTCTCCCAAGTAACCAGCAATAGGACCAGAGGAAATGGGTTTGAGTTGTGCCAAGGGAGGTTTAGGTTGGACGTGAGGAAAAACTTCTTCAGTAGAGAGTGGTGAGGATTTGGAACAGGCTGCCCAGGGAGATGGTGGAGTAACCGTGCCTGGAGGTGTTCAAGAAGCTGTAGATGTGGTGCTTCAAGATATGGTTTAGTGGTTATGGTAGCTGGGTTCTGTTTGGACTTTTGATGATCTTAAAGGTATTTTCCAGCCTTGGTGATTCTGTGAGTCTCTGATTACAATGAAGTTTGGCAATTACAAAGTGTTTTCTGTGAAACCAAGGAGGGAGGGGTGGCAAGATACCTCCAGTCTGCTCTGTGAAAAAAGAAAAATGGGGATGCAGGCATAAGCTACCTGCAGTGGCACAGAAGAGTAGCGTATTTGTCATCCTGTGACTTGCAGATGTGTGCAAAAGACATTATTGCAGCAGAGGAAGTTGATTTTTTTGAAAGCTCAGTCAATGAATACAAATGAATCAATATTCTCTTACATTTTATTGGATGATAATCAGCCGGTGAGACTCTTCAGCAGAGTGAGGGATGTGGTTTCTTTATATGACAGTCAAGCAGAGAGGTTATGTGTTATTCTTCACTTGCTTGAGTTTGCCCGAGGCTCACATCATTGGTGAAAACTGTCCCATTTGCTGTACTTAATGATTATTAAACCTCTGCAATCCTTTACTGCCTGCTGACACACTATTGCAGGATGCCACTCACTTTGCCTACCTAGGTAAAGGTCCTTTGCAAGAATAAAGACATTAATTCTTAGGAACTATTTTGAAGCCTGCTGATGAAAGATTCTCCTTTCCACTCTTTCCAGACTATTAACAATAATTCTAGCTGAAGAGGATGGAAGAATGGGGAGTATGGATCAAAGGACATTGACAATTAGCAGCTTATGTAGTGGGCTTGCCTTTAGTGTAAAAGAGCTGCAACCGTTTGAGGAAGGGGGACTGAGTGCAAGAGCAAGACTTTGCACTGAGCAGTGCTGAAAGAAGCCAGAGTCCTGTGGTATCTCACCACAGCTGTGTTTCCAAAGCCTGCCCTAGATGGACAGCAGGTTATTCTGCTGTTCTGATTGTGTTAAGACTGTCCAAAATCTAGCAGACGGGGCCTAAAGACCATATAATATACATCACAGACCTACTAAACATCAATTTGTATTCTGGTCATGGGTCAGTCTAAGGGGGAAAATGGGAGGTGAGGGCAGAAGGGCAGCACAAGCTGGCTATGCGGAATGCTACTAAATTTGGTCTGAGTCATGCTAACAGTGATCACAAATAAACACTTGGTGGTGATTCAGTGGCTTCTGTCTTATCTCCAGTGAAGAATTGTCCATGAGGATCCATTCATCATTAAACCAGCTGAAGGCCTAGCTGTGAGCTCAGGATTACCATCAAGCCAGGAGGACTTGGAGTGAAACAGGTTATCACAGCTCAAGGTGACCTCTCTTTGGCATGGTTAGCCCATGGCTGAGGCAAAGGGATGCAAAGTAGTAAACTAACTGTTCTCTTATCTGCATGGTCTTTAGAGCTGGTGCTTCATGCTTTCCCACAACACTGAAATCCCTACTAAGATGGAACCGTCATCAAAAGTGATAGAGAAAACTTAATTGAATGGTGCAGCAGCAGAAGGGGGAGGGAAGGCAAGAAAAACCCACTTGTCAGCTGAATGAAGTGAAAAATGAGAAAAGTCAGCATTTTGTCAGACACTCCATCACCCCCCTCAAGCATTTCCTTCATGGTTAGGACTTTAATAATCAGTAAAACAATAATAACAGAGTCTGTACAAGGAGTCCAACCATCAGCTATCATAATTCTCTTCAACACAGCAAGACGCTCTTCATCAAATAACCATTAAGACATTAAGCCTCTTTTATGAACAAATTGTTTGGTATGCTGAAGGCAGTTCATTTGACATTATTTTTGCAGGATTAAGGAGTTGAAGATCTTGACAACATACTAATTGTACCTGACAAAGAGGCAGAAGTAAAACCTTGCTACTACTCCATGCTATTGGCAAAAGTAGTATTCACAGGAGGTAACTTGTTAGTGTAGTCCTTGGTTTGGCTGCTAATAAAAGTAAATTAGTGTGTATCATAATGATGCTTTTCATCCCAAGAGTCCCAAATGCCATTTCCTCTGAGGATCTTCCAAAATACATACCTGTTCTTCCCATCTGCACACTACTTTTTCTGCTGTGTATTTGCACAGACTGAGAAGTTTCTCCAGGTTAAAACTAAAGTTTGGAGAAAACAGTGGGGTTTGTTTTGTGGTTTTTTTTTTCCCCCTTTAATTTTACCTAAGTCTTTTTCTTGAACAGACTTTTTGCATAGCAGCTTGAACACTTAAGGAGGTTTCAAGGGAGCCATGTAAATACTGGAATATCAGATGGGACTGATTTACTGTGGCAGTGCCACTTTAAAACAGCCTGAAGTGCTCATAAAGCTGTGGCTCTAGGTAAAGTTTAATAGCCTGTTTAAGGACTTGCTTACACCACTGTTGTGGGCTGCCTTACGTCAGCCTTAGCCTAATGAGTGAGCATACACAGGGTTTCAGTCTGCTGCATCTGAGTTGTAGCCAGTCTGGTTAGCCCACACTGGCTGCAGCTGAAGCATTAAGTGCAAAGCAGAGACGTCAATAGCATGAGACAAGGAATCCACTAATCCTCACCTGTGCTCACCAAAGCAGTGAAAAGCATACTGCCCATAACTTCATAGTGGTACTCATCTGTTACACACTCTTCTTTTTAAATCTGATGATTTAGCAGCCTGAAGCCTCTGCTCCTCAAAAGGAAAAGCACACAGGGAAAAAAGGGGCAGGGATGCAATTTTTCCTGAAACTCATATCCTGGCGAGGCATAGTTTTCAGCTTCAGAAGGATGGGGCAGAGAAAAGTCCTGTAAACGTGTTCACATTTGCCAAAGCTCCTTGAACTTTGCCTTAGCCTAAATCACACAGGACACATTGACTGTGGTTCATTGTCCTCTCAGAGGGACCTCATTGTAAATTGTGCATTCTGTACACACACAAAGAAGAACAGAAGTGAGGCTGTGTCGAGCGAAGAAAACCCCTGAGTCTCCATTATTTCGTTCCCCTGCTTTATGAATACTTTTAATCTAAAAATGGTGGAAACTGAGACCATACCAAGAGAAGTTAGAATAAACATGACTGGAAAAAAGGGCCCTTGCTAAGAGGTTTCAATCTCCTGCTGCTGTGCAGTTGGTTGCGTGAAAGCTATCTGCCTTCTCTCTGCAGCTGAGTGGGTACCAATAATGTATAGCTCAGGAGAATGAGACAACTTCCTCTTAGGAGGCATGATGGGGGAATCAAAAGAAGTCAAGTGGCAGTAAACTGTGTGTCAGTGACTTGCTTTACTATCTATCTGTCCAGCAGCTGTTGTTTGAGGTTTTTTTAAGTATATTGCAGGAATAATCCTGCTCTGCTGCTTGATCAGGCAAGGTCCTGCAGGTGTTGCAGAATAAAGGCAGCAGTAGGTGTACATCTGAATGTGTCCTGGGTTAACATAGCCTACTCTCACAAGCCCTTGCCATACCTCCCCCCCACCTAGACTGGAGGGGAAGTAACTCACAAAAAACACCTCTGAAGATCTAAAGAGCATTTAATGAGATGCTAAGATGCACAATAACCTCAGCCTGTTTGCAGAAAAGGTAGCAAAATGCAGAAGCAGTAGCAGAAAGCAGCAATGAAATTCCTCCTGCCCTGGTCCTCAGCCAGCCCATTAGAAAAGCCCCAACACCCTAAAAGCTGAAACTAGAAGTCTCCCATGTTACAATTTGAACTTCAAACCCCATGATACTTTGCTCCAGTCAGCACTTTCATCTTGAAACTGGACTGGTATTCAGCAGCAGCAGCAGGCTCAGCTGAAGATGTACCAGAATGGTCTGCATAGGGGTGTGTTCATGGGCATGTCTAACCTTGAACATGAGGTCTCCATGTTCTGACTTCCACTGATTAAGCAAATAGTGTCACATACTGCTGAGCTACGTGCAGAAGCAGACTCCACACATCTGGGCAGCACCCGAGACATCCTGTGCTCATCCAGGATTCAAGAGTTCATATCCCTGATGCTAGTCACCCAAGCTTCAGAGGCTAGGTAACAGCTGCTTTTAGGGAGCTTCAGAGGCGAGATAACAGCTGCTTTTAGGGAGCAGAGGAGAGCTGAGGTTATGACTTTGGGGTGACAGCAAGGAGCTTCTTTCCACATGGCAACCTTCCATGTAAATTGTCCATTGAGAGAGGATGGAGATTGTGGATATTTCTCTGAAGCTTACCTAGGACTGTTGGAAGACCACTGGACTGAGCTCAGGTTTTGCTGTGGGTGGAATGGTGTCAGGGAATAAACAGTAGGGTAAAGAGCTCTGATAGTCATCTCTGGAGCTGCAAGTGAAGTCTCCTATTTGTCACTGCCTGGAGGACAGGGCAGAATCTGTCTTGTCTTGCCTGTCTATCTTTTCCTTTGCTCTAAAACACATCTAAGTCCTTGGCGACATGCTGTTGGAAGAGGGAATAAAAAGCTGTAGTATTTTCTCCCTACTAGGCATCCCTCCTGGTGATTTAAATCATAGAATCAGTCAGGGTTGGAAGGGACCACAAGGATCATCTAGTTCCAACTCTCCTAGATTAGGCTGGACAGAGCCTCATCCACCTCCAGGGAAGTGGCCCCAACCACCTCCCTGGGCAACCCATTCCAGGGCCTCACCACTCTCATGATGAAGAACGTCCTCCTCACATCCAATCTGAATCTCCCCACCTCCAGCTTTGCTCCATTACCCCTAGTCCTGTCACTACCTAATAGCCTAAAAACTCCCTCCCCAGCTTTTCTGTAGGCCCCCTTCAGATACTGCAAGGCCACAATAAGGTCACCTAGGAGCCTCCTCTTTTCCAAACTGAACAGCCCCAACTCTTTCAGTCTGTCCTCATAGGAGAGGTGCTCCAGCCCTCTGATCATCCTCGTGGCCCTTCTCTGGACACAGTCCAGCATGTCCACATCCCTCTTGTAATAGGGGCTCCAGAACTGGACAGAGTACTCCAGGTGGGGTCTCACCAGGGCAGAGTAGAGGGGGAGAGTCACCTCCCTCGACCTGCTGGCCACACTTCTCCTGATGCAGCCCAGGATTTGGTAGGCTTTCTGGGCTGCAAGTGCACGCTGCTAACTTATGTTCAGCTTCTTGTCTACCAGCACATATAAGTCCCTCTCTGCAGGGCAACTCTCCAGCCAGTCGCTGCCCAGCCTGCATTTGTGCCTGGGATTGCCTTGACCCAGATGCAGGACCTTGTACTTGGCCTTGTTGAACCTCATGAGGTTGGCTTGTGCCCACCTCTCCAGCCTGTCCAGGTCCCTCTGGATGCCATCCCTGCCCCTCAGCGTATTTGCTGTACCACACAGCTTGGTGTCATCAGCAAACTTGCTGAGGGTGCACTCAATGCCTTTGTCCACGTCGCCCACAAAGATGTTGAACGAGACTGGTCCCAGCAGTGATCCCAGAGGCACTCCACTTGTCACTGGTCTCCACTTGGACATGGAGCCATTGACAGCCACTCTCTGGGTGTGGCCATCAAGCCAGTTTCCTCCATTTCCTTAGGAGGGCACGTTGCAGTGGTCACAGGCTGTAACACCCTAGACTGCTGTGCCCCATTCTGAGAGTGGTTCCTGAAGCACTCCCTCTGCTCACTTTTCTGAATGCATTTCATTATCCCTCAGCTTTTGTTTGGTCTTTCAGTTAAGGGAACTGCTGTTAGAAGTGCTTTTGATTATTAATAGTAAGCTTTGGTCAAGAGGACTTCACTAGAAGGTTTGTTGCTCTGAAACAAGAATCAGGTACTGAATAAGGTCACCCTACCAATAATTCTTTTGGCTTATTGATTGTCTGGGGTATGCATTTATCAGCAGTTGATAAATGAGAAGGATTTTGTTGTGACATAGATCACAGGAGGTCTTGGATCTTGTGTAGCAGGAATAAGTGAAGAGGTTAGTGTAAGCATCAAATGAGTCCATGTTCTTGCTTTGTAGCAGGGCGTACTGATTGAGTTCTTGAGGTCATCTGCTTCATGAACTGTTGATGACCTGCAGAAATTTGTTACTCTCCACTGTGGATTTTCAAAGATGGATTTTGATCAAGCAGCCAGTCAGCGTCCTGGTATGATGCATTTCGTCTGTGCTATGCACTCCACCTACGTTACCCTTGTGCTGTTTTGCACTCTTTCTCTCTTACTTTCCCTGTATTTACTTGCAGCTGGGTGTGTTTAAAGATTTTTTTTTTATTTCGGTGCCTTTATGTTTCACTGTCTGAGTATGGGAGAGGAAGACAGGGAGCTGCCAATGAGGAAATAGTGTCTGAAAGCAAGAAGAATGGAAATAGTGAGAAGCCAGGCACATTTTTAGGGAGGTGTAATGGGGAAAACAAAATCCTGTTGCAAATCTAAATGGCCCTAACAGTCTTGGAAACTCAAGTGGAAACTAACCCCAGGTACTTCCAGATGTACAAATGATACCAGTGTCAAATTCCAAGTCCTCTACCATTTGTACAGTGCCCACAGCAGATTTTTTTTATAACAAGTAAGGGCAATGACTTTTCCTGGGTTGGGTGTGACACTGGAACCTCCAACATAACAAACTGTCTGGTCTAGAGAGCAAAGTATTCCAGTAAATGGTGTGTTTGTGTATCCAGAGGATAATAATGAGATTGATGAAGCTTCCAGGGCATTATTAGATGTTCAGAACAGTAAGTAAGCACTAAACTCACTGAAATAGTTGTCTGGCTTGCAGTTGTGGATGCCATGGGCTGAATCTATCACACAGGTTGAGCAGTAGTGTTTGGCAGTGCCCTTAGTCACACTGCCTCCCTCAGAAATGGGGAACAGCTTTTGTAGGACCTGCCGGTTCAATTGTCTGACACTTCTGCTTACCGCCTTCAGGGGCTGAGTGTTTGCTGAGCCATCTACATCCACCACCCTCATGTGGGAGGGCAGCTAAGATTTGGATGCTGTGCTGGTACCTGTGTAGCCCATCAGGGCTGGCTTAGTGACTCCTCCAGAAGACTTTTTCTTGCAGCAAGGTTTGCTCTGGAGTCTTTTCATTGCCTTGGGGATTTATTTTTCTTTCTGCAAACGTCTTCTCCAAAGCAAGTCACCTCTAAAAAAAAAAATTTATTGTACTTTATTTTTGGTCATCTGTTTTCCTGTGTGCCTAAGGGAAAAAAAAAAAAAAAGTCTCTGGACCTGTGTATTTCAACTCAGGTGATCTTCACCGACCTGATCTAATGTTTGATGATGGAACATAACATTTCTGTTGCTGGCATAGGAACATACCACCTGTGTTGCCTCAGTCTCCAAGATATGCCAACAGCATTCTGGACAGCATTAGGCAGAACCTTGCAAGTAGGTTGAATGAGGGGGTCCCTGGTTAAACCATATCTGGAGCACCATGTCCAGGCTTGGGCTCCCCAGTATGAGACGGACACTGACATAGTGGAGGATGTCCAGTTAAGGGCCATGAGGTTGATTAAGGGTCTGGAGCATCTAACCTGTGAGGAGAGGCTGAGAGAGCTCCAGCTGCTAATCCTCAAGAAAAGAAGGCTGGGAGGCATTTCATCAGTGTGCATAGGTAGTTAATGGAAAAAGAATAAAGACAGAGTCAACTCTTCTGTGTGGTGTGCAGTGACAGTGGGCACAAACTGAAACACAAAATACTGTTTCGATCAGGGGTTGGCCTCAGACAAGATCTCTGAAGTCAACTTCCAACCTCAACTGTTCTGTGATTCTGTGTAGGCTGATGACCGCTAGGAAAAGCTTATAGTAAGGAACCTTGTGCTACTGATGTTACCCTTAGTCTGCTGGGAGGCTAAAGTAAGCCAGGAAGAAAGGAATTGATGAACTAGAGAGAAGAGGATTGAATGGGCCTGCAGTTGTAGCTGGCTTTCAGATCACTCTGGAATCACAAGCATTCACTCAGTTATCTGGAAATGTACTTTATAGAATGCCATCTGTTCCTTTAATGCTCCTAGTTCACTGCATCTCGTTCAAAAGTTCTATATTTTAGGTGGGATAGGAAGCTCAGGTCTCATTGCCACTTAAAACAGATTATAGGCTGAAGTAGTGTCAATTTGGAACTTAAAAGAGAGACACATTTACAGAGATCATAGAATTCAAGCGAGAAGGGACCTCAGGAGGTTTCTGTTCCAACCTCCTGCTAAAAGCAGGGTCAGCTATAAGGTCAGACAGTGTCCCTCAGTGTTTTATTGAGCTGGGTCTTTTAAATCTCTAAGGATGGAGGTTGCACAGTGTCTATGGGTGTCCCTGCCACAGCGCAAGTGTCCTCATTGTGAAAAAGGTTTTCCAATCAGAATCTTTTGCTCTTAATGTTGTTTTGTGTGTGTGTGTTTGTGTGAATCGAGGCAACAAGGTAGCCTTTGGGGGTTTTCAGCAACCTACATCTCTTACACTCTCTAAGGCACTTATCTTTATTTAGAAGCACAAAAGTGCATCTGAAAACCTTATCCAATGTCTCCTGACCTTCATGACTTCAAGAATTTCCAAACTGGAAGCTTTGTTAACATTATTGTGTTTATAAGCAATGATTTCTCTGGAGACTTTCAAAACCCACCCAAAAATACAAACACAAATCCAGGCTGGGTGGCGAGTGGTTGGAGAGCAGCCCTGAGGAAAAGGACCTGGGGGTCTGGGTGGATGAGAAGCTCAACATGAGCCAACAGTGTGCACAGAGCCCAGACAGCGACTGTGTGCTGGGCTGCATCAAGAGCAGTGTGGCCAGCAGGGCAAGGGAGGGGATTCTCCCTCTTTACTCTGCTCTCGTCAGACCCCACCTGGAGTACTGTGTGCAGTTCTGGAGCCCCCAGCACAAGAAGGACATGGAACTGTTGGAGAGAGTTCAGAGGAGGGCCACGAAGATGATCAGAGGGCTGCAGCACCTCTGCTATGAGGACAGGCTGAGAGAGTTGGGGCTTTTCAGCCTGGAGAAGAGAAGGCTTTGAGGAGACCTTGTAGTAGCCTACCAGTATCTGAGGGGGGCCTACAGGAGGGCTGGGGAGGGACTGTTCACAAGGTCTTGTAATGACAGGATGAGGGGGAATGGGTTTAAACTGGCAGAGGGGAGATTTAAATGGGATGTTAGGAGGAAGTTTTTCACAGTGAGGGTGGTGAGACACTGGAATGGGTTGCCAAGGGAGGTTGTGGCTGCTCCCTCCCTGGATGTGTTCAAGGCCAGGCTGGATGAGGCCTTGAGCGATCTGTTCTAGTGGGAGGTGTCCCTGCCTATGGTGGAGGGATTGGAACAGGATGATCTTTGAGGTCTCTTCCAACCTAAACCATTCTATGATTCTGTGATGCATTCCTGTGTGCCCTGCCCTGGGTGACCTGCTCTGGCAGGTGGGTTGGACTCAATCCTTTAAGGTCCCTTCCAACCCCTAACATCCTGGATTTGGAGAGACTTTGATTATAGCAGGGTGTGTCTGGTGAAATGAAACTGAAGCGTTTATTTATTTATTTACTGAACATTTCCATCTGTTAACTTTGCTGATGTTAGTAATTATGAGGTAAGGTGAGAATTAGGGCCATGAATAAGGGCTGGAGAACCTCTGCTATGAGGACAGGCTGATGGAGCTGGGCTTGTTTAACCTGGAGAAGAAAAGACTCCCAGAGAGACCTTAGAGCTGCTTTACAGTACCTGGAGAGATCCCACAGGAAGGCTGCAGAGGAACTTTCCCTTGGGGTGTCTAGAGACAGGCCAAGGGGGAATGGTTTGAAGCTGAAGGAGAGCAGGGTTACACTCCATCTTAGGAAGAGGTTCTTCAGTGTGAGGGTGGTGAGACTCTGGAATAGGCTGCCCAGGGAGGTTGTGGCTGCCTCCTGCCTGGGGGTGTTGAAGGGCAGCCTGGATGAAGCCTTGAGTGGTTGAGCCTAGTTGGTAGGTGTCCCTGCCCATGGTGGGGATGTTGGAGTAGATGTGCTCTGAGGTCAATTCCAACCTGAGCCATTCTAGGATTCTGTGAATTTTGCAAAGAAAGGAAAAATTAGTAATTCCTTGCACATTACCTAGGAAGTGGCACCAGTAGAATGTTTATAAAAGGCAAAGAAAAACCTGTGTGTAGAATCTTAAGAATACTGTACCTGTGTATATCAAACAGACACAGTGTTTTAAGGTAGAAAATCTCAGGAGTCAGCTTCAGTGCATATTTTGTGTGTTTTCTGTATTTCGCTGTGTGCCAAAGGCTCATTTGGTCCTGCTTCTTACCTCAACCATAACTGCCTTTTTTTTCCCCCTTTTGTGGCAGTGTTTGCTTTTGCTCTGTCCGTTTCTTGTTGCTCTTAAGAAGAGGTATTTGCCAAAACAAATGGATGTGAGTGATAAAAGCTAAGAGGAATGTCTGTTGGACCACAGGAAATTTCCTGTGCAGGAAGAGATCTTGGGAACTTCCTGTGGACGAGGGCATTGTGGGTGTGTTGGCAGAATTCCCTTGACCACAGCTGCAGTTAAGTAGAAGAGGGTGGAAATATGTCAGTGCTGCCTTTTGCTGTCGTATAGTTCAAGAGAGGAGTCTGAACTGGGTGCTTAAAACAGGCACTGCATGAGCTAAATGTTAAATCAGAGCTGGGGGTGTGCAGGTGATCGTTCTTGTAGCCAAAATTAACCAAGCAAATGAGAACCGTGCAGAATTCCAGGCCACCTCTGCTCATGCTCCCATACTTTATTCCCACTTACAAACTAACCTGGAGTACCTGGGGGGTACCCTAGGGATTAATGCAGCTAGGAGATTTCAGCAAGCTTGGTCCCATGTGGCTGAGAATGAAACATGTCCTCAGACTCTGCATTTTGTGCACCACTGTGGCCTGGCACTTTGCCTTACTTAGGAGACATTTTTAGTCAGCCTGTGCTCTCCAGCACGATTTTCCCATGTCAGTACTGTCACTGCAGCTTCCATGAGGGTCCCCAACATGTCCCTCTTACGATGGAGACACCAGAACCAGATGCCACCTTGAATACTGTGTCCAGTTCTGGTGTCCCCAGCTTAAGAAGGACACAGCTGTTGGAGTGAGTCTAGATGATGCAAGGGCTGTAGCACCTCTTCTGTAAGGATAGGATGAGGGAGCTGGGGCAGTGCAGCCTGCAGGGGCACCTTAGAGCTGCTTTACAGTATCTGAAGGGATCCCACAGGAAGTCTGCAGAGGCTCTTTTCCTGAAGGTGTCTGGAGACAGGACAAGGGGGAATGGTTTGAAGCTGAGGCAAAGCAGGGTTAGACTGGATCTAGGGAAGAAATTCTTCAGTAGGAGGGTGGTGAGACTCTGGAATAGGCTGTCCAGGGAGGTTGTAGCTGCCTCCTGCTTGGGGGTGTTGAAGGCCAGGCTGGATGAGGCCTTGAGCAGGTGAATCTAGTTGAGAGGTGTCCCCGTGCCCATGGTGGGGAGGTTGGAGTAGATGTGCTCTGAGGTCCCTTCCAACCTGAGCCATTCTGTGATTCTTCCCAGGCAAGTTCAAATCCTAGGTGAGCCAAATCCCATGTGCTGCATTAAATCTGCCTGCTGTCAGAAGCTTGTGTTCACTACCAGCATGGAAGACCTTTATTTTCAAATCATCTTTATTTACTCCAGTGTCAGACATGCATGTCCTTCCTCTTCTCTCTAAGATGACACCTGCAGGGACAGGGGAACTGCTGTGGAGAGAGGAGTTGAGGAGAAAAAAAATAAGGAGGGGCAAAGCATGCTGGCATTGTAATAAAAAAGGAGAGACAACTGTGTCATAAGAGGAAATGGGCATAGTTCACATGGCAGAAAGAGAAGGGAAGAGAAAGAAAGAGACAGCAGAAGCACAGATTTTGTAGGAAGAGAAACTGAATGGTCAGCTGGAGACAAACACATTTCTTCTAGCAGTATGTTCAGAGCATGATCAGATGTTACACAAGGGAGAATTTGTGGGGCAGAGGGCATCAAACCCAATAAGTGATGGCAAAGTGAGCTCAATGTGGACACGTGGTGATACATCCTAGACTGCAGTCCCACCTTCATCTGTGAAGGCAGTCATAGCCCTATGCCTATATCCTGACCTTGGCCTCACTTGGAGAATGACAGAATCTCAGAATGTTCCTGATTGGAAGGCACCTCCACAGATCATCCAGTCCAAACCCTCTGCCAGAGTAAGATGACCTAGAACAGGCTTCACAGGAACACATACAGGTGGGTTTTGAAAGTCTCCAGAGGAGCAGAAGATGCCATAGAAGGGGCCACTGCAGTGGTGCTTGAGCTTGTTGTCTGTGCTCTCTGGCAGCCCTGTGTGCAAGGTCGAATTAAGGGTGGTGAGTCCCTTTCGAGAGGTCAAACAGCAGCTGACAGTAACATTTGAACTTCAGCCTTGTGAGGCAATGTAGAGAATCACAGATTGCTTTGTCTGGAAGAGATTTTTAAGATAGCTTAAGCACAGTGGTGTCATCTGGTGATTTCTAAGGTCCAGTTCCTCAGCTGGCATGACTCCCCTCACAAAACTGGGTCCTGTGACCTAGCCCCCTTGCCTGTGCTGCTTCAGCAGTTGTCTGTTTTCTTCCAGCTGTCTCTGTGCACTTCTCTTTGTTTGCTCAGCGAGTGTTTCCCCACAGGAAATTTCCTGTGATGGAAAGCTCCGGGGAAGCTTCCTGTCAGCCGAGGTGCTGCACGGGGCAGATAACAGAGACTCTGAAGCCCACAAACCACAGCAGCTGAAGTGGCATTGTCACCTGCCTTGTTCTGCTGAGGAAGGCTGGCTGACAGGAAGAGTCACTTTCTTGTATGGTGTGGGGTGCTGGGACAGGGCAACTGCTCCCTGGAAAACCCACAGCTGCTCTTGGCCTGATGGAGTCTTTGCCAAAGCTGGATGCTGGAGTTGGTTGCTCCCAGATTCTCAGAAGCCATAGATTAATTCTTATCACAGGGGACTCATGATTGGGCAGCTTAGGTTAGCAGTTCTCAAGCTCTGGAGAAGACCTGTCCCATTGTGAGCTGGGTGGCTCTGCAGAGGAAAAAGCTTTTGCCTTAAAGAGGACCCCCACCTTTTGATAATGTTGCCTATCTGCTACCACTTGCTTTCAAGAAGAGGGAGGGTCCTGCAGTCATACCATTTTTGAGCCAAAGCCTGTACTTGTCCGTCCATGCAGAACCACTTTACATCCGTTACTGGGACTTGCCCTTGCACTGTTACAGAAAGAATGATCTGACTGGTAAGTAGCTGTTGGTGCTATTGACACCCCAGGCTCTTGTTTGGGCAGAGGTTGTGGCTTGGCAAAATTGGATCTTGATGACTTCTAGCAACAGTGACCTGCAAATATGCAACAGTGGTTCAGTCAGTCCAAGGCTGACTGAACCCTACTTGGGGAAGGCACCCTGATGCAGCTGTTAAGGCTGAGGCAGCAATTCCATGGTCATCACATTGCCCATGTGGTTAGGTGGTACCTTAGGGAGCTCTGAGGACAATCAGGTACTTGCAGATAACTTACAGCCTTCCACAGCTCTTGCTGTGCCTCAGATTCCTCATACATAATACCATGATGATAGTGCTTTCTGGTCCCACTGACATCTCTCTCCAGATCAATGACTGGCTGAGGAGATAGAACTTCAGAACTGTCAGCACAGAGGTGTGCCTGCCCAATCAACAGTAATTTGAGTTTCCCTCTCACCAAACCACCCTCAGCCCTCCTCAGTGTTCCTTTCAACTCTTCAGAATGTTTCCTCTGCCTGTGCGATACCTCAGCTTTCCATTGTCTGCAGTATTCATCTCTACCATCCAACGATTTTACAGTTAACCCCACAAAGCTTCTGGGTACTGGTAACATTCCTTAAACGTTCCTTAAACCTCCTCTTTGGGAGTACTTTCATGAAGAAATCTTCAAGATCACTCACCTAAATATTGCTTATGCACAATTGCACAGAATCACAGACCATTAGAGACTGGAAGACCCTTGAGTCCAACCCCCTTGCCAGAGCAGGATCACCCAGGGCAGGTTACACAGGAACACATCCAGGTAGGTTTGGGACGTCTCCAATGAAGAAGACTCCACAAACTCTCTGGGCAGCCTGCTCCAGGGCTCTTGCACCCTCACAGGGAAAAAGTTTTCCCTTCTGTTCCCACGGTACCTCCTCTGCTCCAGCTTGCCCCCGTTGCCCCTTGTCCTGTCATTGGACATCCCTGAGCAGAGCCCAGCTCTGTCCTGACACTGCCCTGCATATCTTTGTCCTCATCCTTGAGGGCAGCCCTCAGGCTCTTCTGTTCCAGGCTAAAGATCCTCAGCTCCCTCAGCCTGTCCTCACTAGGCTGGCAGATGTTCCGCAAGGAGGTTTTTTGTTTGCATGCAAATGTTTATGATACATTGATTTATACCACGAACCTCTCGGAATTTTTACCAAAAGATGGAAGGGAGAATGAGGAAGGTTAGAAATTCAAGTCACATTAAATTGAACTATGACATCTTTTAGTGACTTCTTTAGGCCTGCTCCCTCTGGGCTAGGGAAGGTAGATGTTGAAAGGTTTTAGTTTTCAGTGTGGCATAATTGCAATGCAGCCTTTGTTCAGCCAGCAGGAACTGCAGCAGTTTAAGTCCTGGGCTTGACTCAGAAGTGTATGTGGGCTGGCCAGCTGGCCCAGCCAGTCATTTGCTGGGTTGGTGAGACTGGCCAGCTAGCTGTCATTTCTTGACTGAGGGGGACCCCCAAATTGCAAATGCTGCTTCTCGGCTATGGGACAGCCAGGAATGAGGCACTGCTTCTGGTATCCTGGTAGAGCAAAGACGTGTTTTTGGAGTTATATGTAGCCGTCAGTCCCAGTGTGGTGTCACCAGCCATGGATTGAAGGCACCCAGGAAAAATGTTGAGCTCTTGTTGTGGGGTGCTTATTTTCCAGATTTCTAGATGTTTATTGTGGTTAAGAACTTGGTCTTGGTAGTTGTACAACTTTTCCACATTTTTAACTGTTGCAGCCGGGAATTTCTTTGCCAGGACAGAGAAGAGTATATTGCTGTTGAACTCTCACAGTGTCTGGCACTAAGACTCGAAGGAAGAGAAACAGTCTCTGCTGTGCTTTGGGTACCTACCTCTGTGCTGGGCTGCATAGGTGAGAGAGGAGCCAACAAAGGCCAAACCAAGAGGTCAAATTCAGGTGGCAAAGAGAGGAGTCTGGTCAAGGATACTTGGTTTTGTGCACAGACACAAACAGAAGTGGAAAGAGAAGCATCACAGGATGTCAGGGGTTGGAAGCGACCCAAAGAGATCATCAAGTCCAGCCCCCCTGCCAGGACCATACAATCTAGCACAGATCAGAGAGGAATGCATCCAGACAGGCCTTGAAAGTCTCCAGAGAAGGAGACTCCACAAGCTCTCTGGGCAGCCTGTTCCAGTGCTCCTTGACCCTTAGAGTGAAGAAGTTCCCCCTTGGGTTGAAGTGGAACCTCCTGTGCTGCAACTTACATCCGTTGCTCCATGTCCTATCACACGGAGCAAGTGAGCAGACTCGGTCCCCTCATCAGTGTCACTGATGAAGATGTTGAACATCACTGGACACAGCACTGATCCCTGGGAGACTCCACTGGTTACAGCTCTCCAGCTGGACCTGGCACCATTAAGCACCACTCTTTGAACTCTATCTTGTAAGCAGTTCCTAATCCACCTCACTGTCTGCTCTTCCATCCCACACTTCCTTTGCTTGCTCACTAGGATGTCATGGGAGACGGTGTCAAAGACCTTGCTAAGGTCAAGGTAGGCTATATCCACTGGTCTCCCTGAATCTGCTCATTCAGTTTTGGCATCATAGAATGCTGTCAGGTTAGGCAAGCATGATTTTCCCTGGGTAAATCCATGCTTGACTACTCCTGATAACCTCCTCCTCTTCCAAGTGCCTTGAGATACCTCCAGAAGGAGCCACTGTATCACTTTTCCGGGGTGGAGGTGAGGCTGACTGGTCAATAGTTCCCTGGAACCTGCCATGATTTGGCAAAATCGTGGAGAGTGGCAGAGCGATAACTTCAGCCAGTTAAGGAGAGAAAGATGCATTTCTTAACTTTGTGTTTCCTCTGCTGCACAACCTGCTGGCAAAGTGGGTCAGGATATCTTCTGCCCTCCTGGTAGTGCTGGTCCCTGTGACAGGTGACAGTAAATTCCTGCTGCCAGCACCTGCCACTTCAGCAAGAAGGTCTGTAGGTTGGATCTGAAAGTGCTGGCCCTGCTACTGACCCATGCAGGTTTCATTATGATGCCATGGTGGAACTTTTGAGGGGAGGTTTTGTTGTCATTTCTGATACTTAAATAACAAAGGAAAAAATTACTCTCAACATATGTATTCTGCATTACAGCTACTGAGGTTGTGAAGGTCAGAATTAATGTTGCCTGTGTGTATAATGATCCCTCAGTCACTTGGGCTTTGCCTATGCATCAGCAGAGACAGAGGTTATCAACGTGAGAGCTCCAGAGGCTGTATGAGTAACTCCACTAAATACTAGTATAAGAGGAAAGGGGATAAGCCTATAGACAGTAGAGAGGATCATTGTGGGAGAAAGTTATTAAGTCTGCAGGGACTCCTGGTCTGCTTACTGCTATCTCAGCATGAAAAATAGTTTTTTGCAGCTCCCTTGTTGTCCATAATCACATCAGCTTTGGTTACTACGGCTGAGCTGGAGCCATCGTCTTGGATAGTGTGATGAGAGTTTCTTCCTGGCTGCATTCAGCATGTATGGGTTTGCTAGGACAGAAATGGTTTGTACCAAGTCACCTAGGAAGTCTGCAGTTCATAAATCTGTAGATTTATAGAATGGTTTAGGTTGGAAGGGACCTTAAAGATCATTTAGTTCTAACCCCATGCCATGGGCAGGAACACCTCCCACTAGCCCAGGTTGCTCAAAGCCTCATGCAACCTGGCTTTGCACACCCCCAGGGAGGAGGCATCTACAGCCTTCCTGGGCAGCCTGCTCTGGTGTCTCACCACGCTCACTGTAAAGAATTTCTTCCTAATCTCCAGCCTAAATCTCCTCTTTTGGCTCAAAGCCATTCCCTCTCCTATCACTACAAGCCCTTAAAAAGTCCTTCCTCAGCTGTCATCTAGTCACATTCAAGTACGGAAAGGCTACTCTAAGGTCTCCCTGGCATTGAACTTGGCTTTTCCTGGTCCCTTGACCAGTATCTTCCTTGCTTTAAGATTCTTCACTTTCCAACAGTGCACAGATCTACCTTCCCTTCCATCCAGTTCTGGTCCCCTCAGTTCAAGAGAGATACTGAGGTACTGGAACATGTCCAGAGAAGGGCGATGAAGCTGGTGAGGGGCCTGGAGCACAGCCCTAGGAGGAGAGGCTGAGGGAGTTAGGGTTGTTTAGCCTGGAGAAGAGGAGGCTCAGGGGTGACCTCATTGCTGTCTACAGCTACCTAAAGGGAGGTTGTAGCAAGATGGGGGTTGGTCTCTTCTCCCAGGCATCCAGCAACAGATCGAGAGGACACAGTCTCAAGTTGAGTCAAGAGAGGTGTAGGCTGGATATTAGGAGGCTAAGTTCTTCACAGAGAGAGTGATTTGCCATTGGAATGGGCTGCCCAGAGAGGTGGTGGAGTCACTGTCCCTGGAGGTGTTCAAGAAAAGACTGGATAGAACACTTAGTGCCATTGGATAAGGTTGGGTGCTAGGTTGGACTGGGTATCTTGGAGGTCTCTTCCAACCTGGCTGATTCGATTCTATTCTATTCTATTCTATTCTATTCTATTCTATTCTATTCTATTCTATTCTATTCTATTCTATTCTATTCTATTCTATTCTATTCTATTCTATTCTATTCTATTCTATTCTATTCTATTCTATTCATATTCTGTATCCCTCTGGCAAACAACTCTGTTTATATGGCAATGTAATAGTAGGAAAAGTATTGATTGTATTTTTAGCAGTCTGTAATATAATTGAGCAGATGGAAAAAAAATGAGGAGGAGAGAGCCAGCTTTCTGCAGATCACCAACATGTGCTCTGTAGGCTGGAGCTGGGGGGGTAGGTAAGATAAAAACTAAGTGAAAGAGTGCTGCACAAAGGTGTTTACTGTCAGGCTGGACATGTACTCATGAGAGAAGCAGCAGTTAAAGCCACTCATATCAAGTGTGAACTCTTCCATTGACTACAGTAGGCATTGGTTTAAGCCCTGTTGTGTTCTAAGGTGTTTGATTCCTTGTATGGTGTTTGTAAAGTGTGTTTGTCCTGCTGGGGAGGTGATACATAAACCTCACCACCATGAACTTGGACAAACTGAGTCAATGTGCTGTGGAAAGTGCAGAACAAAGCACTGCGTTGTTCATTCCAAAGCAGTAATGTGGTTTCAGTTGTTTCTAATGCTTAATAATACACTTGGACGTCTTCTTGATGTGTTGTGTAAATAGAATAAAGTATTAGGAAAATTAGAGTTTGCTAAAGATTGGATATTAAATGTTTTCAGCTCAAGGCTGCAAGAAATGATCCTGACTGACACTGAGAATTTGCAGTGTTGTTATTTGTAAATATGACTGGGTGAGGTTCAGAATTGAAGTCATTAATAGAGCTCATCTGTCAGTAAACCTTCTTGACATTAACCTTTAATACTCTAAAAGCTGTCTTAGAAACAAAATTCTTCTTAGAAGAGGGCACACTACAACATTTTTTACTTTTATTCCAAAATATTCAAAGCTGGGGGGAGAGGCAAGGAAGTGCTTTTAGCAATGATTCCCAAACCAGTTCTCCTAACAGTGTGGAAAACTTTGCTTACCCCAAAATCTAGCTTACCCCAAAACTCAGACATCACAGTTAAAAGAGAAAAGCACCAAAAGGTGGTTGCCTCCTGGATGCAATGGATTAATTCCAGCCTGGAAATGTCACACTTTTCCCTCTTTTTATTTTATTTAGTGAATCTTACTTTGTAGACTCAAACAGTTGTTAGCTTGCCAACCTCCTGAGTACCCCTTCTTCCCTCTCCCCCACCCCTTTTCCCCCCTCTTCTTCATCCCCCTTCTTCCNCTCCCCCTTCCCACTCCTTTCCCCTCTCTTCCCCCCCCCTTCCCTCCTGTAGCAAGGTGTGATGTTAACCCATCCTTGCTGTTTTATTTAACTTCATGAACTGCAGATTTGGGGGAAATGCCAATAAACTCCGTCCTCTTAATAGCTCTGCACAGAGATTGCAGTCTAAGGATGAAAATATCACTGCTCTCCTGTTCTGTCTGCATTGCCAAGCACACTGGAGTCCTGCTTTGTGATTGCAGCTGAGACACTACAATTATGCAGAATAATAGTACAGGCCTATTGAATTAGATGATGAAGATCATTTGATTTCAATTAGGACAGCACGTCTTGGCTCTTCACATGGACCAGAGCCTCACTGTGTGAGCTGCTGCGCTTGGTGGAGTAATTGTGTTGTGTCTGTCTGTACAAACAAAGCATCAGGCCTGCTGACTTACAGACACTGACAGTTTTAAACTGCAATGAAAAATGAGGCAAGAGCTTGTGGTGTTAATGAAATCTTCAGAATGTGGCAAAATTTCAGCATAATCCATTCCAGACGAAAAAACGTGGAATTAAAGTGACATTTCCCTTCCCCTACCCCCAAGTCAAAAATATGTATTCAGAAAAAAAACAAAATAACTCTGTCCAGTTCTGGTGTCCCCATCAAGAAGCTGTTGGTCCTCCCTGAGCAGCCTATTCCAGTCTTACCACCCTCATTCTGAAGAATTTCTTCCTAAGATCCAGACTGACTTTGCTCTCCCTCAGTTTCAAACCATTCCCCCTTGTTCTGTCTCTACACACCCTCAGGAACAGCCCCTCTGCAGCCTTCCTGGAGGATCCCTTCAGGGATTGGAAGGCAGCTCTAAGGTCTTCCTGGAGTCTTCTCCAGACTGAACAACCTCAGCTCCCTCAGCCTGTCCTCACAGCAGAGGTGCTCCAACCCTAGGATCATCTTTGTGACCTCCGCTGCACTCACACCGTCAGCTCTGTGTCCTCCTTACGCTGGGGACACCAGAACTGGAGGCAGTATTGGAGGTGAGGTCTCAGCAGAGCAGAGTCAAGGGCAGAATGCCCTCTCTTGCCCTTCTGCCCACGCTCCTCTTGCTGCAGCCTAGGGTACAGCCTAGGTAAGATTTTCCCAGGATGCATCCTAGGTAAGATATTCCCAGGGCTTCTCTGACATATGGAGAAATGCTTGATAGCTGATGAAGTGGAGACAGAAATTAAAACTAGAGAAAAAATATATTCAAAGGGTAGAGTTATGCAAATGAACTTATCAGGACAAGCAAAAGGCTTCTCCATGGCTGCCTATTAGGAGACAGCAGCTCTGGACATACTCAACTCTCTCTTCCTGAGGAGATGCAGCTTTAGCCTGCGATGTTGGCAACGACACTGTGAAAGGAGATCCGCAATTGTCTCCACTTTTGTGTGTTTTTAAGATGTTGGCAGAGTCACAAATTCTGGACAGGGCAGGCACTCTAATGGTATCCCAGTACGACTTCTGCAATTTCATCTGGGTTCTAGCAAGCCAAGAGAGCAAAGCAGCCACTAGGCTGTGACTGAGGTACAAAACAGTCCCAGATTTCTTTGAAGGCTCTGGTGTCCCTCTGTCCCGACTCTCATTCTGAAGAGAGAAGTGATGAAGAAACACTTGCTGTTTAGCCCAGCTTCTCTTGCCCAGTGCAGGTGTGCTGCTTTCTCTTCTTTTTACCTCTTTGGATTCAATTTGCCCTCACTGTTGGTCAGGCCGAATAGAAACCCAGGAAAGCAGCAGCTCCTCTTCTGCAGCCTTTTCCAAGTGTGCCAGGATTTGTGAAATGTTTTGGCCATTAACACAAAAGGAGGACGTTGTGCTCGGAATTAGTAACGTGAACCTGCTGGTACTCTCAGAAATGTTTCTCCCTTTTTGGTGCCTTACCCACTGCTCTTAGCCCTGCAGCTGAATTACCAAGATGGCCTCAGATTTCCGCAGGAGCTTTTCAGGACTGAAAGGCAGCATTTTGAAAACTTGGGCAGACGTTCACAGATTGCATTGGGTTGGAAGTGACTCACAAAACTCATCTTGTCCAACGCCACTGTAGCCAGCAGAGACACCACTTACTGGTTTAACTTTCAGCTGAGTGAAGTCAGTCCATGGTCACTGTTGTGTGTTCATGAGAATTTCTCATAGCTGTAGCTTGACTGTGCCCTTACAGTGAGGGTGCCAGAGCCCTGGAGCAGGCTGCCCAGAGAGGTTATGGACTTCTCTGGAGACTTTCAAAACTCACCTGGATGCATTTCTGTGCAAACTACCCTAGGGGATCCTGCCTTGGCAGGGGGGTTAGACTCGATGATCTCTGGAGGTCATTTCCAACCTCTAAGGCTCTGTGATTCTGATTCTGTGAAATACTCTAGGGGCAGCCAGGGGATATGGTCAGATGAATGAGGCAGCTGAAATGTGATGCTCTGGATTGAGTGCACACACTGAGTGTGCCAGTGCTGCTTCATTCAAGTTGCTACTTCTCAGGCTTAAATGCCATCTGTATGAGCAGCATTACTTAAGCAAGAGGGCAGGAACTAGAAAAGCAGTGTGAGCTCTCTGCATGTTAAATCAGAGCAGCATGCAGAAATAAGAATCCAAACATTTTGTCTTTCTCTCCTTATTCCTGTACTGAGAGAGAGAACGTCCTGGGTGGACAAACAGGGTTTAGTGGAGGATAATAGAGCTGGCAGAAGATTCTTCTTGTTGCTTAGAGGTGCAGGCTGTGCCATAAAATCAGCTTGGGTGTTCAGAACAGTGAAAAGACCTAGAGAAAGAACTTGAAAGCTCGGTACAGAAGAGCTCTGCTTCTTCTATGCCAGTTGGGGTCAACACTCCATCTGCTACAGTGAAGAGGAGAGTCTGATGGTTGTGGTCATTTCTCTGGCAAAACCAAAACCAGCAGCAAAGTCACTCTCACAAAAAAACGCTGATACTTCATGTACAGCTTGGGGCTAAATTCTCTGCTGATTTGCCTTCTGCTGAAAAATCACAGAATTGTCAGGGTTGAAAGGGACCTCAAGGATCATCCAGTTCCACCCCCTCTACTATGGGCAGGGACATCTCACACTAGATCAGGTTGCTCGGAGCTCCATTTAGCCTTAAAAAACTTCCAGGGATGGGGCTTCCACCAAGTCCATGGGCAACCTGTTCCAGTGTTTCATCACCCTCATGATGAAGAACTTTTGCCTAATATCCAATCTGAATATGCCTACTTCTGGTTTTGCTCCACTCCCCCGCACTGGGAGTCCATAATAACATCTCCTTGGAATCTTCTCCTCTCTAGTCTGAACAACCCCAACTCTCTCACTCTGTCTCCATAGGAGAGGTGCTCCAGCTCTTTGATCATCTTCGTGGGCTTTCTCTGGACATGTTCCAGCACATCCAGATCTTTTCTGTAACAGGGGATCCAGAATGGACACAGTACTCCAGGTAGGGTCTCACCAGAGCAGTGTAGAGGAGGCAAATCATCTCCCACGACCTGCTGGCCACACTTCTGATGCAGCCCAGGATCTACTTGGCTTTCTGGGCTGCAAGAGCACACTGGTGGCTCATGTTGAGCTTCTCATCCATCAGCGCACCCTCTCCTCAGGGCTGCTCTCAAGCCAGTCACTGCCCAGCCTATATTGGTGCCTGGGATTGCCTCAACCCAGATGCAGGACCCTGCATTTGGTCTTGTTAAACCTTATAAGGCTGGCATGGGCACACCACTCCAGCCTGTTGAGGTCCCTCTCGATGGATCCCTTCCCTCCAGCCACCACACATCTTGGTGTTGTTGATGAACTTGCTGAGGGTGCTTCAATGCCACTGTCCCTGGCACTGATGAAGATGTTAAATAAGACTGGTCCTGGTACTGATCTTTGAGGGACTTCACTTGTCATTGCCTCCACTTGGACATGGACCCATTGACAGTGTGCCAGCAGTGTGCACTTGCAGCCCAGAAAGCCAACCAGATCCTGGGCTGCATCAGGAGAAGTGTGGCCAGCAGGTCGAGGGAGGTGATTCTTCCACTCTACTCTGCCCTGTTGTGACCCCACCTGGAGTACTGTATCCAGTTCTGGAGCTCCTATTACAAGAGGGATTTGGACATGCTGGAGAATGTCCAGAGAAGGGCCACGAGGATGATCAGAGGGCGGGAGCACCTCTCCTATGAGGAGAGACTGAAAGAGTTGGGGCTGTTCAGTTTGGAGAAGAGGAGGCTCCTAGGTGACCTTATCGTGGCCTTCCAGTATCTGAAGGTGGCCTACAGAAAAGCTGGGGAGGGACTTTTTAGGCTATTAGGTAGTGACAGGACTAGGGGGAATGGAGCAAAGGTGGAGGTGGGGAGATTCAGATTGGATGTGAGGAGGAAGCTGTTCATCATGAGAGTGGTGAGAGCCTGGAATGGGTTGCCCAGGGAGGTGGTTGGGGCCACATCCCTGGAGGTGTTTAAGGCCAGGCTGGATGAGGCTCTGGCCAGCCTAATCTAGGGTAGGGTGTCCCTGCCCATGGTTGGAGCTAGATGATCCTTGTGGTCTCTTCCAACCCTGACTGATTCTATGATTCTATGACAGTCACTCTTTTGGTGTGGCCATCAAGCAAATTCTTTACCCACTGAGTTGTCCATCCAACCTGTCAAACCCACATTTTACCAGCTTGGTGACCAGAATGTGGTGTGGCACAGTTACTGGAAGGCTGCTCTAAGGTCTCCCTGGAGCCTCCTCTTCTCCAGGCTGAACAACCCCAGGTCTCTCAGCCTGGCCTCATAGCAGAGGTGCTCCAGCCCCCTGATCATTTTTGTAGCCTCCTCTGGCCCTGCTCTATGTCCTTCCTGTGTTGAGGGCTCCAGAGCTGGACACAGCACTGCAGATGAGGTCTCACCAGAGCAAAGTGGCAGAATCACCTCTCTCCTTTTCCTGCTATGCTTCTTTTGATACAACTCATGATACCATTGGTCTTCTGTGCTGTAAGTGTCTTCTCTGGATACAGAAGTGAAACAAGCAGTTTGCCCAGATGCATAGGAGAGGACCATTTCTTCAGGTTAGCAGTTGTTAGAATTGCTGCAAGGATGCTGCTTAGCAGTGAAGGGGAAGCAGTTAAGTGACACCTATCTGTATGCCTGTGCTTTGCTTAAACACAGAGGCCCACTTAGAGTTTACGGAGAGAAGGGGAAAAGCAGAGTCACAGTGATTTGATTATTTGTGTTGGGCTCATGCTGCTCACTGCTTGTTTTCTTTCTGATAATACTGAGGTATTTACATGCAAACAAAAGACTTCTCTTGCCAAATCAGCCTCCTCCTCCTACCTGATTCTGTCAGCAGATTTGCAAAATCATCATTGTGACACCGTTGAATGCAAAAGGGTTCAGGATGGATTGACAAAAGTAATCTCTTCACACAGGGTGCACACCTCAGGGGTATTAGAGTGAAAAGGAAACCTAGAAAGAAATTAAAAAAGACATCACCAAGGCATCTTGTTCAGAATTAACCACAGTTGGCTTGTTCAGACTGCAGAGCACGAGGCTGAGGGGAGACCTCACCACTCTACTACACTCTGAAAGGAGGTTGGAACAAGGAGGGAGCAGTCTCTTCTCCTTGGTAACAAGCAACAGGAGTAGAGGAAAGGGTTCCAAGCTGCAACAGGGGAGACTCAGGCTGGATATCAGGAAGTATTTCTTCACTGGCAGGGTTTTCAAACATTGGAATGGTCTGCCCAGGGAAGTGCTGGAGTCACCATCCCTGGGGGTGTTCAAGCAGTGTGTGGACGTGGTGCTCAGGGACATGGTTTAGTGTTGGCCCTTCAGTGCTGAGTCAGGAGTTGGACTGGGTGATCTTGGAGGTCTCTTCCCACCAGATGTATTCTGTGATTCTGTTTTCATTTGAGAATAATCATCAAGTGTTTCAGGACCTAGATTAACAAACATAGTCAGAGCAAGGAAGAGACAATATTGAACAGGAGCTACCTAACAGTTGCCCATTCCAGCTGCTTCAGCGGAAGGTGTAAGGAAGAAACACTCTGATTTCCTGAGCACACAGTATCTGAGTCCATATGCTTGATGTTTATTATCTGCCAGAGTGGTGTGAGACATGTAGAGTCTGCAGATTGTTTTTTAGGGCTTCATGGGAAAATTTTTGGCACTTTGCGTTCCCTAATGTCATTTGGTGTGAAATTGCTGAAGAAGACTTCTCCCCCCTCCCAAAACTGACAGTGTGCCCATGTCTGCATTTCTGTACCATGCTGTCAGTGCTAAGCCAGCTGACCCCAATAATGTGGAAAAATCAAAATCATGTTCAGAAGCAAAGCACTTCAGAAAAGTAATTTTCCACTTGTAGGTTGTTAAGAAGAAAAGCAAGGCCTGGAATGTCAGCTTGCTTCGCAATGATGGCCTGGATTAGCTTAGGGATTTCTGTAATGCAGGAGCTATGAAAGCAGGCATGAAGGGAAAAGTTAGGTCAAAAGGTAGCCTTTCCTGAAAGCACAGCTCACTGCCCTGCCCTGTTGTGCATGCTCACTTCCTGCCTTTTCACTTCTCAAGCCTGTGTTTTCACTTGCCCCATTCCCTGCCATCTCTCACCCAAATACAGTTGGATCCACAGCCCCAGAGTCTGTGCAGCCCTGCTGCAATCTGGACTTTACTCTTGTGCTCTGCTTAACCAAGAAGCTTCCCTTCCTCTGATTTCCAAAAATTGCTGTTGCTGGTACAGTTGGCAAAAGCAGAAGGGATGGTGCCCCTGTACTTGGCCCTGTACAGCTTGAGCTCTCGGTTCAGTTCTGGGTGCCACAGGACAGGAAAGCTATTGAGAGGCTGGAAGGTGTCCAAAGCGAGGCTGGAAAGGGTGTGGAGGGCATCATATGAGGAGAGGCTGAGGGAGCTGGGGTTGTTCAGTGTGGAGAAGAGCAGACTGAGGGGAGATCTCATTGCTCTCTACAGCTTCCTGAAAGGAGGTTGGAGTGAGGCTGGTATTGGTCTCTTCTCCCAAGTAACCAGCAATAGGACCAGAGGAAATGGGTTTGAGTTGTGCCAAGGGAGGTTTAGGTTGGACGTGAGGAAAAACTTCTTCAGTAGAGAGTGGTGAGGATTTGGAACAGGCTGCCCAGGGAGATGGTGGAGTAACCGTGCCTGGAGGTGTTCAAGGAGCTGTAGATGTGGTGCTTCAGGAGACGGTTTAGTGGTCATGGTAGCTGGGTTATGCCTGGACTCAGTGATCGTAAAAGCCCTTTGCAGCCTTGGTGATTCTGTGATTCTCTGATTCGTGTGTGACACAGTCACATTAACCAAAGAGGGGGTATCCAGGCAAGCATATCTTACTGGGACAGAAAATACCACATTAGGGCTGGCCAGGACTGGTTCAGACAAGTCCAGGTCCATGAGCAGTAGGTCCAGATGGGGATTTAAAAAGATGTTCCGTCTTGTGCAAGTTGGCTGTGAATCGGTCTTCCTAGGAGAGCAGAAACTTGAGATGATTTGATACAAAAACATGAAGCTCAACTGGTTTGGATTTTGTAAACCAAGCAACTCCTGAAGCACTGGAAGAACAGAAAATAAATTACTGCTTTAGACACCCCTGTGGCTTTCCTGACTTCAGCGTGATTGTGATTGGCTGAGTTTTTGTGACCAGAAGTGTTGTGTGAACAGACCCAGTGCTGCTGGCTTTCTGCAGCAGATAAGATGTAATTTGACAAGTGTCTTTCACAGAGCTGGCTGAAATATGGGGGAGCACTGCTAGAAAAATTTTAATTGGACAAGCTGATGAAAAATTATTTCAACTCCGTTTTCACAATATCCATTTAGGAAAGAGTGTTTGGGCATTCCAGCAGTTTCAGTTGGTTCCCAGGGACGTCAGTATTGTATGCATGCCATCAGGCTGTTCACTTTGCTTGTGCATTCAATGTCTTCCCTCTCCATTCTGTTTACAGTGCCCTCCAAGCAGGAGCTCCTCCTTACTTAATGTTTTACACTCCCTGGCACAACTGTCAGCCATGTGCAGAAGCCATGATATGTTACTACATATTTCTGTCATGTGCTATCGTTTGCTTCTTTCACAAGACTTAAACTAAGAAAAATAAACTTACTGCCCCTCAGGCCTTTGAAAGAGGGGACACTGTTAGTGGGTCTGACGGGAGTAACTTTCTCACCCCTCCCTGCTATAACAGCTCCACAGCTGATCCCACCTCCAGTGCGGCACTCCCAGCTGCAGCACACAACACCCCTCTCAAGAGCCAGGGGCCTCTTTCCCCCCAGCACATCTGCAGCATTTTTTTGGCAGTAGGCCGGCACAGGGCTGGCCACCCTTCCCATGCCACTCACAGCCTGGGCTGCAGCAAAAGCAGTAATGGAGATGCTGCAGCCTTAGAGAATGTTGCATTGGCTACTTAGTCTTGCTGGGAAAGGGAAACTATTATCCTAGTTTAAATCACTGCACTAACAAGTTTGGGGGCCTGGCCAGGGTGGAAAGGTAGACTGAGGAAAACATTATGAGGGTCAGTAAGGCAAAGTGCAAGGTCCTGCACCTAGGTTGAGGCAATCCTAGATATCAACACAGGCTGGGGGAGAATGAGATTGAGAGCAGCCCTGCGGAGAAGGACTTGGGGATACTAGTGGAGGAGCAGTAAGACAGAAGCCAGAAGTGTCAGCTTGCAGCCCAGAAGGCCAATGGCAGCCTGGCCTGCATCTGAAGCAGTGTGGCCAGAGATGGAGAGAGGGGATTCCGTCCCTCTGGTCTCCTCTGGTAAGTGCTGTGTCCATGTCTGGAACCCTCAATACAGAAAGGACATGATGGAGCAGGTCCAGAGGAGGGCCATGAAGATGATCAGGAGGCTGGAGCACCTCTTCTAGGAGGACAGGCTGAGGGAGCTGGGGTTGTGCAGCCTGGAGAAGAGAAGGCTCCAGGGAAACCTACAAGCAGCCTTCCAGTACCTCTACAAGAAGGATGCAGAAGGACTGTTTGCGGAGGGCGGCAGTGACAGGATGAGGGCAATGGTTTGAAATGAGAGAAGAGGAGATATAGATTGGATGTTAGGAACAAGTTCTGCATCATGAGGGTGGTAGAACACTGCAACAGGTTGCCCAGAGAGGTAGTTGAGGCCCTATTCCTGGAGATAGTCAAAGTGAGGCTCAGTGGGGCTCTGGGCAACCTGCTTTAGTGGAGGATGTCCCTGCTGACTATAGGGCGGTTGGACTGGATGACCTTTGGAGGTGTTTTATGATTCTACGAAATGAAGAGTGGTGAGAAGGACAGCACAGGGTAGCTCCACTGATGGCACAGTCACTAGGTGTTCAGCACAGTAGGTTCAGAGTTCACAGAATGAATCTGGAGTCAGTTATCTACTATTACTTGGTGTGAAACCTCTCTCACAGCACCTTTGCCTTTGCAAGCAACCTGAAAAGCAGGATGAGACAGACCTTGTGGATTATCTCATCCATTTGTTTTGCTTTCCATTCAAAGCTTGATCCTCTGCTGGAGATGTATAAGTAAATCACTTGCCTGTGTTGACATTGCAGTCCTATTTTCAGCCCCAGAAGCAAGCCTTTCTTGGTGACATCATCCAGACTAACCCAAGTAAGACACTATCAGTGACATGACATGTTCTACAACAATTGTAGCTGAAGCATTTCCTCACTTCTCTGTCACCAGATCCAGCTGTTCTGTTTTGCAACTTGCCACCTCCCTGCCAGTTGTGTTGAGCTGCCTGTTAACTGCAGTTGTGCTCCCAGAAAGCTGACTGGCAGAAACCAACATGCATATACACTGTGGGTCCTCAGTGACAGGACAAGAGGTACTGGGCATAAAATTGAACATAGGAAGTCCCATCTAAACATGAAAATTGAACTTCTTTACCATGAAGGTGACAGATCACTGGCACGGGCTACTCTGAAAGGTGGTGGAGTCTCCATCTCTGGAGACTTTCAAAGCCCACAGGGACATGGTCCTATGTGATCTGCTTTATATGACCCTGCTTTGGCATGGAGGTTGGACTCTATCATCTTCAGAGGTCCCTTCCAACCCCTGCCACTCTGTGATTCCTACCCCCATTGCAGTGGCACATCAAAGAGTTGGCCGGAAAAACTACTACACACAGCCATCGAGCACTACATCTTCTACGAGCTGTGGCCTGAAAGGAGCTAACTGGAAGGACAGCAGAGTGATTCCACACATCTCAGCTGGCCCCTTCATACCAGGCAGAATAACAGAAAGGTTTTTCAATGCCCTCAGCTCAGGAGGGCTGACATTTCCCTCAAGCCACAGGACTCTAGCAAGACCTGTATGAAGTCAGAGGGGAGAAACTAAAGATGTGTTTCTGAGATCTGTCACAGAGTTGTAGCCATAGCTCACACAGGGTCTCTCTCTGATGCAGGGAGGAGTTGGTGTCACACAGCCATAGCTCACACAGGGTCTCTCTCTGATGCAGGGAGGAGCTGGTGTCACAGCTGCCCAAGAATGTGTTGAAGCCATGGTAGCCACAGACCACCTCAGGATGACTGATGACCTAGCTACCATGGTGTCAGGCAGGCTGTGCTGAAGATGCAGCCTATGCTCAAGCCCTTGTTACGGTTGGCACCTCAGGGAGCAAGTTCAGAGGGCTCCCCAGGATTGACTGCGAGTGCTGCATCCATGCCTCTGAGTGAGGATCTACATAGCCATGAGACACCAAGCACAGCATCCTAGCTCCAATCTGAACAGGCTCCTGAACAGGATCTTGCCTGCCATCCCAATTAATGAAGATGGTTTCTGATTCCTTGGGCAGTATTTGGAAGTGGCCCCAAACAGAAGAAATGCCTCAACTTCATAAGAATTGCACAGAAATACTAAGTGGGGGCCTACCATGAGAGCAGGTGTGCTACTAACTGTGCTGACTAATTTCAGAGCAAGCAGGAGTTAAATTCTGGAGAGGAAGCAATTCTGAAGCTGCAGCGAAGATAATCATGATAATTTATCACCTGATAATCAAAGAGCACACACTTAATTTGTACTCATTATCAATGTATTTCAAGCACAAGTGCCTCAGTACAAGAAGTCTTTCTGTGCACGTGTTGCACTGAAAGGGTGGAGATAAAGGGCTGCATGGAAATGCAGTGCAGTTCCTTCCCCTGTCTGGATGATGTGGAGTAGAGCAGTTTGGAGTCCATCTCAGTGGCCTCCTTGTCCCGCTGGAGTGGAAAAGGACCTCTGGAGTTTAGAGCTGTTGTTTCAAGCACTCGACCTTTCTCTAGGACAACAGAGATAACTGACCAGAAATGACTTGGAGAAATGACTGACCAAGAGCTACAGAGATTTGGTTTATTAAGGAGCCATCAAGAACCGAAGCTCAATCTGGAGGTTTTAACTGTGTCAGAATTCTGGCTGGCAGCATGCCAAGGCTGGGATTTTACCTCCAAAGCCCAAGGTGTGGTTGAAAACTGAGAACATACAGACTCCAGAGCAGGCATTTGCACCATTCCCCCCAGGTATTTGATATTTGATGTCACCTGAAGGCAGGCCTTTGCATAAAGCACAGAAGGACTCATCTGCTGGTGGATTGAAGCAGTCTTAATGCCTGCATAAGCCAAGAGACAGAGGTCCAGAAGTTAAATCAGTTCCAGCAGAAGTATGCCATGCTTTTACCGCATGCTGGTAGTAAGAGTTTTCTCTGTGCTGATTTGCTTAATGGTTAGAGGCAAAGTAAGGCAGGGTGCTGGCTGTGCTGCCAGAATCTGCTGTTACAGTAGCAGCACAAAGTGCAGCTGCAGCTCGTAAGGCCCTGCAGCCTCTGCACTGAGGAAGCCAACAGATGACATTTTGCTGTTATGGGGCAGACTGCTCTGTAGTGTAGCTGGCCTGGCCTTCCCTGGAAGCAGCCTGGCAAACGTGCTCCTTGTGTACACCCNCTCACAATCACAGCTGAGTTAGGAAACAAAGTTCTAGCCAAAATTCCTCAAGGGAAAGGGACCCAACTTATTCAGGATGTCAGGCTCTGAGAACAAAATCTCCTTGTGAGAAGAAAGCAGCTCCTTAATACAGGGGGATTACAGTGCCTTGCTATGTTGGTGGTGGTGTTTTGCTGGCTTGTGAAACTGAGATTTCAAAATTTTCCACTTGATTCAGCTGTACAGAAAGGGCTTCCCAGCCTCTTTCTTCTGAAACAGAATCACCTCTAAGCTTACAGCCATTGGAAGAGTGAGGTGACCTAGCTGATGATAGGTTGAAGTGATAAATTGATGAAAGGAGCCATCTTCATTTTAGCAGCTGTGTTAAGCACAGCTGGCAGCTAATTCTTCCATTCCCCTCATCTTTCTGGAGCATTGATGGAGTACCTAAACTTGGCACTTTCTGTCCACCAGGAGCAGCATTACTGCTGCAGGCTTTAAGCATGGAAACAATGGCAGCAGCCCTCTCTGCTCTACAGGAGTCAGGCAGCAGGCAAGAGACTCAGGTGTAACCATGGCTAGGTCAGGACTCTGCTTTGAGGATAGGCTGGGGTTGTTTAGATGGAGAAGAGTCCAGGGGGTCCTTAGAGCTGCCTTCCAGTATCTGAAGGGATCCTCCAGGAAGGCTGCAGAGAGACTTTTCCTGAGGGTGTCTAGAGATAGACCAGGGGGAAACGGTTTGAAGCTGAGGGAGAGCAGGGTTAGACTGGAGCTTAGGAGGAAGTTCTTCAGTGTGAAGGTGGTGAGACTCTGGAACAGGCTGCCCTACCAGAATCCCTAATAGGATGCCTCCTGCCTGTAGGTGTTGAAGGCCATGTTGGATGAGGTCTTGAGTATCTGAGTCTAGCTGATAGGTATCCCTGCCCATGGTGGGAAAGTTGGAATAGATGATCTCTGAGGCCCCTTCCAGCCTGAGCCATTCTAGGATTCTATGACTGCCAAGATCAGTTTATTTCTAATTATTTACAAATCTTCATCACCCCAGCTAGGGACTGAGGCCGTGTTGTGTTGAAAGAAACAGCAGGTTTCTAAGTACAGATTTTTATATTTTTTTTTACATTTAAAATTACTGTTGCCAGGATGCATCAAGTAAGTGAGACTGGTGGGGAGGAAAAGCAGATGTTAAGGATGTAAAGATGCTCTGCATTTGTCCAGTAGTAAAGAGGAGCAGACCATAGTGGATTTAGTCCCTCCTTTAATAGATCTGGAGTCCAATGACTTTTTGCTTCACATCTACAAACCAGATGTAACAACCTGATCTGCCTGCAGTTAAAAAAGATGGTGTGTGATATTGGTATATGAGTTACTAATCGTAGCACTCAGCAGTAGCTGCATCCAGTACAGGAAGGCTGCAAGGAATATTTTTTTAAGACATGAAGTTTGCCCTGGGTTAAGATAAATTGGTTTGAAACAATAAAGAGTTACCAAGGAGAAAAATAAAGTTTTCATAACCTCATTGACCTCTGCTTGCCCCTGGCAGCATGGTCTTCTGAACTGGCTAACCCGTGACACTGTGGGGTTGAGCTCTTTTTGTTTAGGAGATAGGTTTTGCACATAGAAGGGCAAAAAGCAACAGGGGGCATTTCTTTCAGCTCCTTTTGGAAGGGAGCGGTAGGAAAGCAGTGTCTGCTCCATGGGAAACAGCCAACAATTGGTTGAGCAGGAGCAGATTAAGACTATAACTGGGAGCAAATCCAAACCAACATTTCCCCATTCTCCATCCCCCTGCCAGCTGCACAAAACACTCTGATAGGTGTACCATGGTGATCTGCACTCTGCCTATGGGCACAACATGAGCAAACATCTGGGATTCAAGCAAGTTCTTTGCCAACTGTGGTGTCCACGGTAGCAGCTGAATGGCTGTAGGCAGCCAAAGAGCATTGTACTGTCCATGGCTCAGAATCACTGTTCTGCTTCTCTAAATGCAGTGCCCAGGTGCCAAACGCCAGCCTTCACCCTGCCTTGGAAGAACAGTTCTTGTCAGGCTTCTAGGAAGGTTTTGCAAACACCATGAAAGAAAGCTGAAGTCATTCTGCACAGCTCTTGGAAGTTCTTGGACATGGCTCATGGAATGAGCACCCAGAAAACAGGCTGATCTTTTCATCACCGATGTGCTTGCTTGCTTCTTTAGCTGGTATCTTATCCCTTCCAAAACTTTCTAACCCTTCAAATTCCAATATCTAGGCAGGTTTGCCCCACCCCAGTTGAATTCTCCTTTCAGGCTTCAAACTGTCAGCAGCAGGTAAAGTGCTCCAGCACTGTAACATCTCCTATGACTGATCCCAAAGTGGGGCAACTCACAAAGAGGGCTACATCCTAGCTGCTTTTTCTACAAGATACTCGTGGTGATGCAGGTGGGGACAGAAAGGAGAGAGGTGTCTGATAAGGGGCAGATACTGATTTCATTTACAAGAAATGCAGCACAGCTGCCATGTTAAGTTACTGGGGTTGCACTTGAGATTTTGTTCTGTAACCAGGTACAGTCTGAGGACTTCAGGAGTTGGTTTGCAGGGTTCAGGGACTTTTCTGATTGTTGCTGGGACAGGGGAGTCTTAGACTTAGCTGAGTAATTTTGTCCGTCTTCAAAGAAAAGGGTTTTGCTATAGAGTGAGAGAGAATGTGTGGTTGCTGTTTAATGCTTCAGAGTGTGGCCTTTCCCCTCTCCTTTCCTGCTTACACAGCCTTCAGATTTTGTGAGGTTTTTGTTCTAGTGACTTCATCTGCCACCATTAATCAGTGAGCTATCTCAGCCCAGCAAGCTAATTTAGAGTCCTGCTCATGCATTTGATCAGCAAATGCAAACCATGTGTAATGTCAGCAGGTCAGGGGAGGTGATGGAACGTGGGATTTTCACCTCAGTTCCAGAAAGGGCCCTGGCTGCTTCCAGGAAGCTGAGCTCGGCACTGGGTGTGGGGAATTGAAAAGATTTATTTCCCTCTGCGAGAGCTCAGAGCTTGATCATTCTAATCAAGCATTTTCCAATCAATATGTTTCTTACAGGCTTTCCAAAGGTTGCATTAGAAAAGCAATTTTATTTATTTTATGGCCCTGAAGCCCTGAGGGATCTGGGTGCAGCAACTTTCCAACTTCTCTGTACAGGCCATGAGAAGAGAAGGGCTGGGTTGCAGGGCATCATGCTAGCAGAAACCTGGGCTGGTGCTTCCTCAGGTTTGGCCCTGTAGATGTCTGCATACACAGAGCAGACAGCCACGCTTCTTCAACAGGACAGCAGGAGCCTTTGCTTTTTATTTCATATTGATGCAGAACAAAACTGTTTCACCCTCTGTTCCCAGCAGTGTGGGAAGCTTCCCAGAGCCTTGTCATTCTGATTCCAGGCGGTTTCAGACCTTTTTAAAGGACATGTAAGCCTCACTGGGGTCTCTCTTCCTGCCCATCACACAACTCCTCTGTCCCCTATCCAATATTTTTTTCCTTAACAAGACCTGTGAAGGTGAGGTTTCATCTGCTGCCATTCGCTTCCCTTGTACCAGTTTGTACCCAACTTCATTTGCTGAGGATTAGCCAGGATTAACCTTTTCCTCCTTGTCTACCTTTACTTATCTCTGGGTCTTGAAACTGCAGAGCCCAGTCCCTGTAGGCCAGCAGCAATGAATGGCCACTGCTTCTCCACTTCCCAGGTCAAGTGGCACCTGCTGGAAGGTGCAAGTGGTCAGGCACATCACTGTACCCCAGACCTCGGTCCCTTACTCATAGCAGCAAGTGCAGAGGCTGCCAACAATACAAGGTAGGGCTGTATTTTCCACATGCATGCCAACCCAAGAGCAAGCCCAGAAGGGAGGAATCTAGGCTGTCCATCTTCATGAAGGTACCTAAGCACACCACAACTTTTTGTTGCCAGCTGGGGAATTAGGGAGGCTTCCTGAGAAAGTAAGGTCCTTAATCTTCCTACCTTCCCCTTCCATAGCTGAGGTAATCCTGAGGAGCTGCTGAGCACCCTGTGGGTGGGGGGCCTGCCAGTGCTGGTAGCTGAAGGAAAGGCACTGCAGTAAGAAATTGGTGCAGTAGTTCCAGCAGAGATAGCATAAAATTTCTGCTTGGGCTTTTGTTGGAAAGTCCCTTCGGTGTGGTCAGCACACTGCTGTTGAGCTCAGGGCTGCAGGGAGTAGCACACAGTGGTTTTTGCTGGCAGGTTTGAGCATGGTACCAGAACAGGGCCCCTGGTCTGCAAGCAACAATCAACAGCTCTGATCAGAGTACTCAGAGAGCAGCAGGGACAGCACCGTGGGACTATGGAACTGTAGGTATTTGGTGCAGCTGGGCAGCATTTCATTTAGAAGCACTTCATACATTAGCTACCCATGACACCTCTTAGCATTTCCCTCATCTAGCTTTCCAAGTGAACCAAGTGAGACAGGAGGAAGGGACTTGTAAGAAGTTGCTTTGGCAGAGCCTAGGACTGTGTGCAGCACAGCAGTGCAGCACAGGAGGTTCCACCCCAACACAAGGGAGAACTTCTTTACTGTAAGGGTCAAAGAGTACTGGAACAGGCTCCCCACAGGGGTTGTGGAGTCTCCGTCTCTGGAGACTTTCAAGGCCTGTCTGGATGAATTCTTCTGTGACCTGAGTTAGATTGTATGGTCCTGCTCTGGCAGGGGGGTTGGACTCAATGACCTCTTTGGGTCCCTTCCAACCCCTGACATCCTCTGATCCTGTGACTTCTGAATCTAGTCCTCTGTTCTTCCTCCAGACTTTGTTACCTTTTCAAAAAATGAAGAGGAGAACACAGCCTCATGCCTCTCTCCTGCTTGACACACACCATCATATGCACAAACAGGCATTATGCTTTATGGATAATGTGGAAAAAAATTGTTAATTAATGACAAAAAAAAGAAAGCATCATTTCCTAAGGAGCTAGTTGGTAGCAGATGGTCAAGTCTTGTGAACTTCTCCAGCTGTGGTAAGAGCTGTCCTGCCTCACACCGCCAGTGATGATGCATCTTTTTGTAGGATGAGAGGAAATGGCCTCAAGTTACACCAGGGGAGATTTGGGTTGAGTATTAGAAGAAACTTCTTCACTGAAAGGTTTTCAGCCACTGGAAATAGGCTCGCCAGGGAGGTGATTGAATCACCATGCCTGGAGGTGTTTAAAAGACAAGGGGATGTGGTGCCAGGGGACATGGTTTAGCACCAGACTTGGTAGAGCTGAATAGAGGTTGGAATCAGTGATCTTAAAGGTTTTTTCCAATCCAAACAATTCTAGAATTTGTCCCTGGCTGTTAGGAAACCAGCTCCAAATTTGCACATGTTGGCCCCTTTGCCTAGGAAAAAACAAATCTGTCTGCCTTGCAAAAAGGAGGAGTAAATGAGAGTTCTGTCTTTGCCCTCTTCTTGCCTCTTCATCCCGCTGTACAGATGGCATGCCCTGCTGAGGTGGAACAAGAAGCTGGATGGCACTTGCCGTGAATGCTGTGTCTGTCTTGCCTGCTTCTTGCATGGCTCCATCCACGTAGTGAAACTAGAACAGAGCAACAGTTCTGAGGGGTGTTGTGCATCATCACACTTTGCATCAGATTTGTGTCTTCAGAGTGTTCCACAATGAGTCAAGGTGAAAACAGCCCACAGTGTATTATACTTCATGGGTTTGCTGTGTCTGTTACACATGCTGTAGTGCAAAGCACATACTCTCTTCTAAAGCCAAGGAGGAGGTGCTGCTTGGGGTGTTTTGCAAGATTCAAGATCAGCCACTTCCCCTCAAAAAAACAAAGCTGTGACCCAAACAGGTATTTGTGGTCAGATACAAATATTGCTGCCTATGTAGTTTTATGTGCAAAAGGTTACACTGGGTCAGCAGAGCAGTCTGCTTTTCCAGCCTCAAAGCCTGACCATGCTTAATTTTCCTGAGGGGCTCGCTATCAAAAGGAGTTAGCTCTAGAGACCATCTCATGTTGGAAATGACCTCAGAGCTCATCTACTCTGACCTCCCCACCACCATGGGCAGGGACACTTCTCAGCTAGACTTGGCTGCACAAGGCCTCATCCAACGTGGCCTTCAATGGTCCCAAGCAGGAGGCAGCCACAACCTCCCTAGGCAGCCTGTTCCAGAGTCTCACCACCCTCCTACTGACAATCATCTTGCCAAGCTCCAATCTAACCCTACTCTCCCTCAGCTTCAAATCATTCCCCCTTGTCCTGTCACCAGATCAATGCACTCTACTGTGTGTGTGCAACTGCATGGATATAAGTAAACAGTTGGACTTGCAGAAGCAGGTGTGAAGTACTCCACTGACCTTTCTTAATTGCTCTTGGTTTGGCTGCCCAAGAATAGACAGGCAGGGAGAGTGGATTTCTCTTGCAGCCCAGATGGTTATCAGCTTGTGCTCTGGAGTGTGAGAATCGATCACTCACCATTTGTAAAGTAGCTGTAGTGCAACAGGTGCTAGAAAGAGGACTTGGGGTGGGGAATAACCAACACACGTGGGTGATCTCTTGAGGCATCACTGCTGCAGCCTGCAGCATTAGAAAGGTGAGCATGAATGTTGCTCCCTGTTTAATGCATGTGAGACTGTCACATTCCAAAGGTGTCTATAAATTGTTGTATTTCACTCAGCTGGAGGTGGTGCTTGGAAACAGACAGAAGACAGCCTAAAGAATAGGTTGGATGTCACAAAGCCAGGGTCTGATGGGTGGAATTTGTTTGTTTAAGCTACTTTCAGCTATTGAGTTCAAGAAGTGTTTGCCATTGTTTATTTTTGCACTGCACAGATAGGAGGATTCAGGTTGGGGGTGCTTGCCAGACTTCAGCCAGTGGGGCAGTGGCAGGGGTGAGGGCAGAGCCAGCTCTGACTCTCAGGTCAAAATTCACTCTCTGAAGTCTGTGGTGACACTGAGCACTGGGAGAAAGGCAACGTCCCCTGTATCTGATCCACACCTTATGAAAGCAGCAAAGCTTTTCCACAGCTGGTTCAGCAGGCAAAACTCTTGTCTCCATTTTCTGTCCCACCACTGATTTTCCTCACTGGGCACTTTTCAGCCTGGGCAGTATCTTTGTTAGTTGAAGACAACACTGTTAGCTTTCACAGAGACTAAAACTGGGGAGATAAAAAGAGCACATTTTCCTCCACCATGAGCGTGACAATAAAAGAGAAGATGGAGAGGGGAAAAGAACAAACACCATCCCAAAAAATAAAACCTGTCTAAGCAGGATTAGTTTTTTTTCTTTCATGGAGAGTAGAGGAAAGCTTTTTTCAGGACCTACCGATAGCTGTGGATGCTGTGCTGTAAAATCCTTCAGCTGCAAAGCCAAACCCTCTGGTGCCCTTGTTTTCACAAAAGCAACTGCTTCTTCTTAAGAAAGGGCAAAGAAGGTGGGATCCAAGTTTATTTGATGTTGTATTGCACATGAAATAATTATTTTTTGTATGGCAGTTTCTGAAGCACCAGCCTGCACCTGCAGAAAAGCCTCATGGGGCTGATCTGCTTCAGGTTTACAAAGCAGATGGGCATGCAGTGGAGGCAGGCGACTAGAGATGGGATCTAGGTGATTCTGTTCTAGCAGGGGGATTGGACTGGATGATCTTCAGAGGTCTCCTCCAACCCCTAACATTTTGTGGTCCTGTTTTTTTGAAGAAACTAATTTCCCAGGAAAGTAGCAGGGTGGGGAGGGCAGAGAAGAGACAGAGGGAAAAGGAGGTAACTAATTTTATGGCACTTTATGTCTTCCAAACAAGATGTAATGATTTAATTATAGTATCACTCCACAGGTGGAGAGATGTGACACATCCACCCACTGATTTTAGCAATAGCCAGACTGACTTAGAAGGGCTACTTGCTGATTCTCAGTAACTAAAAGTCCTGAGTCACAAAATCACAGAATGGCTCAGGTTGGAAGAGACCTCAGAGATCATCTACTCCAACCCCCCTGCCATGTCAGAGACCCCTCTCAACTAGACTGAGCTGCCCAAGGCCTTGGAGTTGTATGAGAGTTGAGAGAGGTCACACAGCTGTAGGACTTTTCTCACAAGCTTTGGAGATGCTGCTGAAACTCAGCAGAGATTTTATTTGCAGTGTGAAACACTGGGCTTGTTTCAGGTTTGCCAGAACAGCACACGTGGCTTATCCCAGGCTGTGTGGCTTATTTGGCTGTTCTGGATCTAGTCCTGATGGATCCAAACTTCTCTTCAGCCATGGTGCTTTTGTATGAGCTGAGTGGAAGGCAAAAGTGCCCTGTTAGCAGCACATAGGAAATGTTGCTCTGTGTCTGTACAGGGAGGGCTTCATTTATTGTTATCTTTACTGGCACAAGCACCTCATGGGAAGTTATCACAGAGCTCTGTCCATGTTTCCCTGATTTTTCCACTACTGTTTTGTTTTGTTTCATGCCTCATGTTCTGAAGTCGACATCAAAAGTCTGTTAGATATCCATGTGGCAGTGCTCCTGTGGGAAGTTCATTACTACCATGGCAAAGGGAGAGGCAGAAAAAGTCATGCAGGATTATTTTAAGCATTCCTAGGGTGGTCTTTTGAACTCTTTCATACTTGGTGGTCTAGATGCATCAGACCTGCTCTTTTGAGGTGCAGTCAGTGTGCTTGCGCATGGTGCCCAGCAGTGGCCTGGGGTCTGGGTTTGTGCAGAAAGAGCCCCACGTTCAGGAGATGAACCTCACACTGGCATTTGGGGTGACAGTTGCTGTGCCTCTGAGCAGATCTACATCTCACTCCAGTCTCCTGAAAAAGAAAGGTCCTGCAGAAAACTCTGACCTCAGTCAGCAGGCCTTAATTCAGTAGGGGAAAGAGAATTGCAGTCCTTCATCAGTGGTACTTCTTGTCTCTGTGTGGCACACGGGGAGCTGAAAGCCATGCAGACATCTCTTCCTAAGGTCAGCTCTAACGCTTTCTCAGGCTCGATCTCAATTCCTTCTCCAGCTGAGATTTAGTTCTGTGTGCAGCTGTGGCTCTGGGACTTTCCAAAGCCACTGTCTAGGAATCTTGCACAGCAGCAGAGTGCAACTGACTGCGCAGGATCTTCTGCTAGAACAGAAAAACAAGTAAAAACTAAACCAAGACAGCACAGTGCAACTTTTCCAGGTTTCTTTTAGTGCTTGTAGGAGGACACTAATCAGAGCTCAGAGCATGGTGTGCCAGGAAGGAAATTTCTTCCTATGTGCAGCATACAATCAGCCAGGTGGAGTATGAGGAAGGGAGGTTCATCTTCCTCTGAAGTATGAGGCATTAGCCCATGCCAGAGGCTCTGTACCAGAGATCTGATCAGATACAGCAGATTTTTTGTTCTAGGCACAGTGTGAAGCTTTCATTTCTGTGCAACACATTGTAGCAAGTCAAACAATGACTCATCTCAGGGGGGAAAAAGGAAGGAAAGCTTTTTATCTCCCAGTGGACTGGAGATAATCTCTCTACCTGGGTATAAAAAGCTCTTCACTGTGCTGCTTCCTCTCCAGGGGAAGAGAGCTGGTTTAAATTTGTCTGTAAAACAGGTATCTAATTGTGTCACCTCCCAAGCCTTCTCTGCCTGGGCCTAGTGAAGGTACTGGGCAAAAGGTCTTTGACTTTGATGGGTAACATGGCTGGGCCCCTGTGGGTTAACACAGTAGTTCATACTGTTTGTACTGTACAGGCTGGCCTGGAGCAAGGGAATGCCAGATACCCTTTACCATGAGAGTGGTGGAATGCTGGCACAGGTTGCCCAGGGAGGCAGTTGAGGCCCCATCTGTGGAGATATTCAGGGTCAGGCTTGACAAGGCTTTAGGCAAACTGCTCTAGTGGAGCTTGTCCCTGCTGACTGCAGCAGTGTTGGACTATCTGACTGCTAGAGATCTCGCCCAGCCCAAACCATTCTGTGAATCTATGATTCTCCTTGGGGCCCTGGAAACTCTGTGACCAGACTAAGCACAGCTGCTGTTTTGCTACCAAATGGCATACCACCCTTCTGTGGGCAGAGGGCATTGCTAAGATGTTCTCACTGCACAGGAGCCGCAAGCTAAAGCAGTGCTAAAGGTGCCATAGCCTCAGTGCTTGTTTTCTCCTGCAGCAAGGGGATAGCATTCTGCTAGCGTAACAAAATCTAGAATCTGAGCACGCCTTGCTTAGCTATACCTCCAGTGATCACCACTCAACGGAGGCTGTGTTTAGCAGCCCCTTTTTGCGCACCCCAGCCACCTGGAGGGAGGTATGGCCACAGCTGTCCTGCAGGTGGCCGAGTCGATGACTTTAGGAGAGAGCCTGGCTCTCTTTTGTGAAAGGACACACACCAAAGGTGGATGGGGCCAAAGACTTTGGCCCCCTGCTTCTGCACCCCAGAAGGAGCAGCTGGAGGAAAGCCCCATTTCGGTAGAAAACTGTAATGAAATAATATCCTAGAAGCTTTTATCAGTTCTTGTGTCTTAACATGTCGCCGACAAACCAGGGCGCCTAAACTAATGCAGTATTCCACAGTCCAGTGCCTAAAGCAGTGGAGTGGCCGCGTCATGCTCCTCTCCTACACCTTCCTCACAGACTTTGCACGCGATGCTGTGAGGACAAAGGGGGAGCCACTGCTGCCTGCCAGTTTTCCCGTGCCTTGTCTCAGTTTGGTAACACGATCACTGTCTTCTCCTGCCACAGGTTTGCAGCCCATTTACTGGAGCAGAGACGACGTGGCACAGTGGCTCAGGTGGGCAGAGAAGGAGTTCTCCTTGAGGCCGATCGAGAGCAGCACTTTTGAGATGAACGGCAAGGCTCTGCTGCTGCTCACCAAAGAGGACTTTCGATACAGGTCTCCTCATTCAGGTGAGGGTTGTTCACAGGGGCTGTGATTGGAAGGAGAGAGAAAGCCACCACAGAACCTGGAGAGGGTCAGAGGAGAAAATGGTCACATTTGTTGTGGTTGGCTGGGCGAGGAGGAGAGGCTGGGTACAGAGACAGTGGTACCAGGAAAGGACAAAAAGGACAAGAAGGGAATGAAGTCTTGGTACACCTGAGTTGTAGGCAAATTTGAATGCATATCCTACCCCAAACACCCAACCTTTCTGCAGCTAAAACTCCCTGCAGAACTCACAGAAAACAAGCTTCTGTGGCAGCACTGTGTGACTTGCAGCTCATCCCTGCAAAGTTTATCTTCCACAGCCCCAGCTACAGCAGCAAGTTAATCAAGTGCTCCAGTCTCTTTAAGAGTCCCATATTAGCATTTTGTCTCACAGTTGGCTTGGCTGACATGCTGCTAAAAGTGACTGCAAAACTCCTCCCTAGGGGACCTTTCCTCTATTTAACAGCCCCTGTGGGCTTTGCTTTACTTTCCCATATTCTCTCATGTGCTGGAGTCCAGCCCAAGACAGAGCACAGACAGGTGTGTGAATCAGTCTGCTTATTGCCCAAATTATGTCTTCATTTATTCACAAAGAAGATTTAGAAATGTGCCTGTTGCTTGTATTTCTATCCCCTGTGGTCCGTCTGCTCCAGTTTTACAGTCAAAGCAAGCCTCTGCCCTCCTTTGTCAGAGATGTTTAACTGAATGTGAGTTGTGAGCTCATACCATACGAGGTACTCCTGGTAAAAATAAATGCTGTGACTCAGTCAGCACAGGTGAGCAAAGAGTCTGGACCAAGTGGTGACAGAACTACCGTGAGGAGGCTTCTGGTGCAAGTGCACAGCTGGTATTTCTTGGATCCAGCTGATAAACAAGCTGTGGCACCGACTGTGCACCAAGCTGCTTGGTGACTACCTTGAACACCCCCCAAGAACCATCCTCCTGCAAAATCTGCCTCAGCAACTGGGACTTGTTTGGTGTACACCAAGCTTTTAAAGCATGTGCTTCAAACACAGGACTAACATTTTGTGGAAGGAGATGCTGCACATGAGCATCTATTGACAGTGTAATACAGCAGTGAAAAGTGATGCCTGGAAACAGCTTTTAATTTCTGGTACATGGCTTTGAATCATTACACTGAAAAATGAGCCCTGCTTAAGGCTAGAGGAATATGGAAAGTGAGGATGTGGGCAAGGACTGTAAGGGACACCTCTGTGTATCTTGAGCGCAACTGCCCTTATCACGCCATTGACTTGCTGCCTACAAGTGATGCCCCTGTTCTGTCTGCTGTGAGGGCACTTGAAATGAGAAAGATTCAAATGTTTGTGGGCTGGAACTAAGCATGCCCAGAGGGAAGCCTTTGGCTTGCATGCAGAAGTTTAAGCTCTTACTTACCTAAATTTGAAATGAAACAACCAAAGGAAAGGCTTCCTCCTTCACTTTTCCCCCTTCTCCTTCTTTCTAGGTATTCCACACTGATAAAAAACCTGAAGTAAAGGGACATCTTCCAGATATGAACAATGTGTGACATTTTAAAAGTATAGAATTATGTTTGCCGTAGAGACACTGAGTTGATTTCAAGCTTGTAGCTACATAGAAACTGTGTCCTCTCCCCTCCTGGTTAAACCAGGAGAACTCTGTCCACTTCCTAAAGTACTCCTTACAATATAGTGGGCTCACAGCCCCACACCTCTACTTCTGTTTGAGGCTGGCCAGGGAAGGGAGACAGCAGAGAAGGGAGACCATGAAAAACACTTTTCACTTAACTGACTGGCATTGCAGCACGTGGGTGGTTGAAGGAACAGAACTGCTTTATCAGGTACAAAAAGCCAGCCAGCTTTATGAACATTTTTACCAGTCTGTCAGGCCAAACCAAAAGAGGTACAAATTTTCTGCCTTAGAGCTGGGAGAGTAACGGCGCTGGCTGTGATTATGGCACTTCTGCATTCAAAGATGCAAATGATATGGTAAAATCACTTTTTAGCCTTTCATATACTAAACATGGCAAAGGTAACTAGGTACTCGAGGCTTTGTTTTTAATTAGAGTTTCAGGTATTGCAATCATCTCTTAAAAATGCCCTAAAGTCACTGCTGAGACAATAAAAGTAGGCAGGGTGGTAAAAGTAAAGGAAGCTGAGCTCTGGAAAGCAGAATGGCTTTGATGGTTTCACACCAACAGATAGAGCCATAGAGCCCTGGAATGGTACAGAGACAAAGGGTAAATGGTGCAGGGTTTACAATCTCACAGCAACAGCTGCTGGAAAAACCCACACAACCCCCTGAGAAAACTCTCCCAGAAAATGCAGAGGTTCCTAACTGCAGCTTCACTGGGTTCTTTTCAGATAATCTATGGTTCCTGCAGCCTGTTCCTCTGTGATGTGAGCAGTGAGAAAAAAATGCTTGTAAAAGGAAAGTAAAGGATGAGAGAATTCCTGCCCTGTGTGGTGCATCTGGACCTGAGCAAAGCCTTTGACATTACCTTGGTCTCCAAGCTGGTGAAACATGGTTTTAATGGGTGGACCACTAGGTGGATAAAGAACTGGTGGATGTCTGCACCCAAAGAGTGGCTGTCAGTGGGTCCATGTCCAAGTGGAGGCAGTGACAAGCGGAGTCCGTCCCTCAGGGATCAGTCCTGGGACCACTCTTGTTCAACATCTTTGTGGGTGACACGGACAAAGGCATTGAGTGCACCCTCAGCAAGTTTGCTGATGACACCAAGCTGTGTGGTGCAGCAAATATGCTGGGTTGCAGGGATGGCATCCAGAGGGACCTGGACAGGCTGGAGAGGTGGGCACAAGCCAACCTCATGAGGTGCAACAAGACCAAGTCCTGCATCTGGGTCGAGGCAATCCCAAGCACAAATCCAGGCTGGGCAGTGACTGGCTGGAGAGCAGCCCTGAGGAGAGGGACTTGGGGGTGCTGGTGGATGAGAAGCTCAACATGAACTGGCACTGTGCGCTGGACCAGAAAGCCAACCAGAGCCTGGACTGCATCAGGAGAAGTGTGGCCAGCAGGCTGTGGGAGATGATTTGCCTCCTCTACACCGCCCTGGTGAGACCCCACCTGGAATACTGTGTCCATTATGGATCCCCTATTACAGGAAAGATCTAGATGTGCTGGAACATGTCCAGTGAAGGGCCATGGGGATGCCCAGAGGGCTGGAGCACCTCTTCTATGAGAACAGACTGAAAGAGTTGGGGCTGTTCAGTCTGGAGAGGAGAAGACTCCGAGGAGACCTTATTGTGGCCTTCCAGTATCTGAAGGGGGCCTAGAGAAAAGCTGGGGAGGGACTTTTTAGGCTATCAGGTAGTGACAGGACAAGGAGGAATGGAGCAAAGCTGGAGGTGGGGAGATTCAGACTGGACATGAGGAGGAAGTTCTTCACCATCAGAGTGGTGAGAGCCTTGAATGGCTTACCCAGGGAGGTGGTTGAGGCCCCATCCTTGGAGGTGTTTGCAGCCAGGCTGGATGAGGCTCTGGCCAGCCTGATCTAGGGTAGGTTGTCCCTGCCCATGGCAGGGAGTTGGAACTAGATGATCCTTTTGGTCTCTTCCAACCCTGACTGATTCTATGATTCTGTGATCTCACTTAGCCATGTGCAACCAGTTACATCACACAGAATGTGCAAGGTCCTGCAGGAGGGTCGGGCCAGTCCCAGGCACAAATCCAGGCTGGGTGCAGAGAGGGTTGAGAGCAGCTCTGAAGAAAGAGACTTGAGGGCGTTGGTAGATGAGAAGCTCCCCATGAGCCAGCAGTGCCCTCATGCAGCCCTGAAGGCAGCCTTGTGCTAGGCTGCAGCCAGAGGAGGGCAAGAGAGGGAATTCTGCCCCTTTACTCTGCTCTTGTGAGACCCCAGCTCCAATCCTGCCTCCAGTTCTGGTGTCCCCAGCTTAAGAAGGACACAGCTGTTGGAAAGAGTCCAGAGGAGGCCACAAAGGTAATCCAAGGGCTGGAGCACCTCTGCTACAAGGATAGGGTGAGGGAGCTGGGGTTGTTCAGCTTGAAGAAGACTCTGGGGGGACCTTCTATCTGCCTTCCAATAGCTGAAGGGGTCCACTAGGAAGGCTGCAGAGAGACTGAAGGTGTCTAGAGACAGGACAAAGGGCAATGGTTTGGAGCTGAGGGACAGCAGGGTTAGGCTGGATCTTAGGAAGAAGTTCTTCAGTGGGAGAGTGGTGAGACTCTCAGATAGGCTGCTCAGGGAGGTTCAGGGCCAAGTTGGATGAGGCCTTGAGCAGGCAAGTCTAGTTGAGAGGTGTCCCTGCCCGTGGTGAGGAGGTTGGAGTAGATGAGCTCCAAGGTCCCTTCCAACCTGAGCCATTCTTTGATTCTATGTGTATGATGTAGATGTTGTAGAGGGGCTTCAGTACCAAATGTAATACATAAAAAGACACAAAATAAGCAGTTAGTTCATAGGTTTCCTAGGTACCACTGAGGAAAGATGCAGCACTTCTGGGATCGGGGGATGGAAACAGAGGAGCAGCCCATCTGCAGCCTCCAAAGAACTAGGCACCTGGATCACTTCATGCAAGACTGTTAGCTTGGTGCAGGAAGTTGTGCAGTGCTAAACCAGCATGTCACAGGGTTTATTTGCCCATCCAGAGCACCAGGTCTGCTGTATTTTGTTCCTTAGACTGCACTGTATCCATAGTCCAGTGCTGCCTTTCACAGGGAGCTCCATACAGATTCCAGCAGCTAGAAATAACCAGCTTTAGGATCCTAACTGGGCTTTTCAGCAGTCCAAGGTATGACACCAGAAGTGATGGACAGAGGTTCCTAAGGCATCTGTAGCACCTGAGTACCTCCAGGAGTTGTTAGGACAGCAAAGTTGGTCAGAATCCTGAAATCTCAATCCTTTTGAAGTCCTTGAGTCCATCCCAAAGTACCATGTGAAAGTGGTAGTGGATTTGCTGGAGTGGAGTTTCTTAGTGGGAGACTGCCTCTGGCCTTCAGACGTTGGTGTTACATGAAGTAACTTTACAGCACTTTCTGTCTCCCTCCCTATAGTGACTAAACTGTTCAGCAGCTAAAGCAAAGCATGAACTCTGAGCATCTCACTGCATCAGCCCTGGGCTCTGTCCAGGGTCTGCTTTTTAAGATTTCTGTGTCCTAATGCAGCTATCTACAACCTGAGGCTATGATTAGGTAGGACACTGAACTAACTGCTTGTAAAGGTTGGAAGCTCTTGAATGGACAGTTGTAGCCTGGAAAAACTTCTGCGTTAGAGCAAGAAAGGCCATGCCATGTCCTTCCACTTTTCCAGTCACACACAAAGGTATCCTGTGCAGTTTTGCTTTTGCTTTCTGTTTTCCATTCAGGGAAGAACCTTACAAAAAAATGAAATGTAGGATTTTACTGCAAGCATTTTGGGGTCGGAACATGGCACTCAGGAGCCCTGAATTGCTGCATCAGATGACCAAATTACTCTTAGCAGTGTGTAGATTTTAATTTCCTTTTTCCTGTTGTGTGTTTTCCAGGTGATGTTTTGTATGAACTCCTTCAGCACATCCTGAAGCAAAGGAAAGCTCCTATGCTCTTCACACCATTCTTCCACCCTGGGAACTCCATCCATGCTCAACCAGAGGTTGTATTACACCAGAACCATGATGAAGGTAACTGTCTTGTTTTTAGAGGAGCTGCCATTATGGAGGCAAGTAGGGTAAAGCTGTGAGGCATGGTGTCATTTTCTTCAGAGAATCACAGAATGGCTCAGGTCCTGACAAGTATAAAAGATGAAAGATCTCCCTGGATCACATTTTATTTGCTCTCCTGTGTTCATCACAGAATCCTAGAATGGCTTAGGTTAGAAGGGACTTCAGAGCTCATATACTCCAACCTCCCTACCACGGGCAGGGACACTTCTCCACTAGACCCAGCTGCTCAAGGCCTCATCCAACCTGGCCTTGAAAACTCCCAGGGAGGAAAGAGCCACAGCTTCCCTGGGCAACCTATTCCAGAGTCTCATCACCCTCCTACTGAAGAACTTCTTCCTAAGATCCAATCTAACCCTGCTCTCCCTCAGCTTCAAACCATTCTCCAGCCCTGTCCTATTTCTAGACACCATTCTCAACACTCAACACCCTCCAGTGTCTGTCTTCAGAGCTGCTCTCAACCCACTCTGCATCCAGCCTGGATTTCTTGCTCAGTTGACTTGAATAAAGCTACTCTATTCCATTTGTCTCCATAGCTTTAGAACAATCATCTAGTATAGACAGGGACTCAGCCGTTCTCCTCCACTTGCCTGCCATTACATTGTCCTGTTTCTAAAGCTTGTGTGGAGTTTAAAAGAATACCAGGAAGGTTTATTGACTCTGCAGATTCACTTTTCCTCACTCACAATTAGTCAGGCAGAGATGCTGCGTGGACTTTTAGTATCCTGGAGATGCAACTAGATGCGCTTGTTTACAGAGCAAGGGAGAAGATGTCTAACTTAAAGTCTCTTTTTCCACTGCAGCATGCCATTGATTATAGCACTGAGCCCATTGTGTTGCTGAGCTCTTGAGCTGATGGAGCAATCTACATTGAGAGAAGGAGGTTCTTTCTGCAGGTTTTCTCTCACTTTTACTATCGGCTTAGACTGTTTGTTAGCCTCCTGGTAGTGACCATACACAGCATGCCTGACAGAGGTGGTAAGGAAGAACAGGTATGTTTGTGGAATTTGAGAGTTGGGCTGCTTCTCCTTCTTATTAGTACAGATCAAAATGTTGAAGTCTGCTTCCTTCCATGGAAGGCTGAGGTTTTATTTACTTTAAAAAAAAAGGCTACTTAAAATACTTCTTGGTCTTCTTCACTAGTAGAAAAATGAAGAGCCCAAGCATTTTAAAATGTCCTTTTCATGACAACATTGTGCAGAATTAATTTTTTCAATGAAAAAAAAAAATCTAGGTAACAGTAGTGTTAATTCTATTCTCAGGGAAACAGGGGAAGAGAACAGAAGTGAGTGAGGGTATCACCCTAATTTCTGCTAAATGGAGAAAAGGTGCACAAATTATTTCAAGATTCAACACTGGAGTTGCAAGAGAAGGTTGAAAGGTGCTGTGAGACCTGTCCAAGTTGCCAGTGGCCAAGCTGAGCAGGCCAGAACCAAATGCATCAGCAAAACTCTTGAGATTGAGCCAGGAGCAGGACAGCAGAGAGTTGGATAAGGACATGCCAAAGTGTTTCCACACAGCTGTGTAAATTTTGCAGATTAGAAGAGGGTGCTGCAGGTCAGGATGAAGTTGAACTGGCAAATGTTGCCTGGCATACTATGATAGGCACTTCCTAGAGACCATTTTTTCCTGAAGCTTGGCATTCATGCACGAGAATCCCCTTTCCAAATCTTACATAGAAATGCCAGCTGCCCTGCCAAACAACCCAGCAGCAAAGACAGGGGCAGCCTTTGCCCCAGACAGGATTTCACAGAGAGTTGAGTCAGTTTCACATGTGGCACTTCAAAGTTCCCTGCAATCAGGTCCAACCCCTGTCAGAACACAGGGTGATTCAGAAAGAACTTTTCCTGCCAATGCTGTGGCTGCTGATGGCAGTACTGCTTTTACTTACAGAACTCTCTACCGCTGCTCAAAACTTTGCTCTATAATAACAAAACTTAACTCCTGCTTTGCTGTGAAGGAGAACTTGTAAAGGAACAGAAGAAACTACAGCTTGCCTGCCACAATGCTCTGAGCAATCAGAAAACCTCTGCCAAGAATTTATGGGCAGAGGAATTTACTCATTTACATACTGTGACATTCCTCCTTTCTCCTTCCTGTCCCACAGTCACTTGGCAGAATCTAGCTAAGTGAAGTCTACCATTTTCCCCCAGCAGACTGCAGCTCAGTGAAAAAGGAGAAAATGTAAGGAGTTTAACCCTGTCTCACTCAGCTGTTACTTTGGCACAATTTTGAGTGGTTGAAGTTCATAAGCAGTGGATCTCTGTGAGGATCCCTCCTGACCCTGGTGATCTTCAGGTTTTTTTTTCCTAGCATCTCTCTTGCCCATTTCCTAATAGATTACATACTTGTGGTCCTGCTTCTAAATGCTTTCATTTTAAGGTAGTTAACCCATAATCAGCTAAGAGCAACCTTTACATCTGGTGTAGCTAGTCAAAGTGGGTTTGACTGCTGGAAATCAGTTGATTGACAGCAGTTTAGGGGACCTCCAGGATGCACAGGCTTGGAATCTGCCCTGTGGGCATCAGTCTCTTTCCCTGCAGAGGGGATAAGCAATGCAGAGTGAATGACCTACATCTCCAGTGGTCCTTCTGACTCAGCACTGAGTCATTTGATGGGATGCCATACAGGAAGCTTGCACTGTCATTCCCTGCACTGCTTTTATGGGCAAGTAAAGAGTGCCAATTGCTGTGACTGTCACACTGACAATTGCTTACTCCCAACCCCACCCATTCCTATATGGATCAGACAGGTCCGCAGTCTTCCTGGGAGCTGAATTTACTTTCACAGCCTTCCCTTCAAGAAGTGAGTGTTGGTCACTCAGAATAAAGAGCCAGGCCGATAATGTGGATCTGTTCCTGCAGCAAATTATATACCATATGTGCTCAACTTACAGTCATCAGATGTGCCAGGAAATTAATGTGATGAAGATTTTATTCTGTTCAGGGTTACTCCTGGCAGTGGAACTGAGATTGAATTGTTCTATGGTAAACAGCAATTTCAATCATTAAAGGATTCTTAATTAATTTCCTAAAGAGAAAGCTCTTGGAGGGAAGTGAACACTGGTGTCTTATCCATTTGTGTTTTTTCCTCTTTCTGCTTTTAAAAGAATTCCTTGGTCCCTTCCTTCCCTCCACCCTGCCCTGGTTCAGGATCACCACAGTTTGGAAGCAGATAGATAGGTTCTGCTTGGAGCATGTCAGAGCCATGTTTGCAGGGGGCTTGGTGGAAAGCACAGCAGGGCATTCCCTTCTGCTTTCAAGGTATTACTCCACAGTCAGGGCACTCATACTAAACTGCAATATGTCACTTCTGTATTTCCCCCTTTAAAAAAANGACATCTCCACTTATGATTGATTACCATGTTGTGTCAGCAGCTCTGGTTACTTATATACATCCTGTCATATAGGGCCCCTAATAATATGCCTTTAATAATATGTTTTAAAAAATCATATCAGAAACAGCCATGCTATATTCCCCCCTTTTCTATATCACTCAGAAAAGGTGATTACAATGCAACTACAGATCATAATCCATGGTTACATCTATCGAATTAATACATCAAAAAGCGTGACAAACAACAGTACACAATAAGCTATACACAAAGGTACAGTAATAACAAAATCCAACATTTTCTGCATAACCATATCCAGCATAAAGTAAACTGTAACAGAATCTTTACTAATAGTAAACCAAAGGAGTTTCGTTAGTTGATCTGTTTAGCCATTAACTTAGCTTTTCCAATGTTGATAACAAAAGGTAAAACAACAGTGCAGTAACAATTATACAGAATTGCTCATTTATAAAATAACTGATCTAATCCAATAGCTATGTGATCACTTGATGTACTCCATATTTTTATTAAGTAAACCAGCATTTTCAGTCATAAGAAACAACATTTGACTGAAACATGTATTTTAAATCTTCCACTCAGTCTGTGTAGAAAGAGCTTAAAAATTACTATACAAATTAAAACTTAGATAAAAGTATCCTGTTCTTACTTCCAGGAGAAGCTTATCAGGCACAGATTTGGTGTATTCTGGTAACTGCCTTCAGAAGTTTAACATGCAAATGCTACAGTTACACCTATAACTACATTTCAAAAGACAAAACCTTTTTCATGTACACAAAGCAAATGTTAGGAACAAATTAATAGAGTGCTCATATAAATAGAGTGCTCTTTTCTTCATTACATACAGAAATAAATCTGTATTTACACTTTTCAAAAACTCTGGACTTCCACACTGTTTTGCAGGAATTCAAATTCTTTCAGGCTTTCACCTAAACATTCTGTTGTTTGTGGGATTGTACAGATCTTTGCAGGTATTTTACACAAGTCAGATATTTCTTCTTTATTGTTTCTTAATCTGAAGCTTTTTCCACTCAGGGACGTTAGTTACTGTCCTCCAGTTCTAGAACAGATGATATCAGCAGACTGCTGCTCGTGTGTTAAAGCAGCCACAGAAATTAATTTTGTAGCACCATCCTGTCAATTCCAGAAAAACTCTTCGGATCTGTTACCATCACCATCCGGGAAAGAGTTCTGCAGCTGATTTCCAATTCCAGGCAAATTTCTTGCTGCTGCAAAAGGCTGTTAGTTTTAGAAAGTTCACTTGGGCTTCAAGTACACTGATTTCTTTTTCTCCATTGTAAGGCTTTTGTTTTCAAATGTAAATTCTCGTGGGGCAAGGTAGACAGAAAAACATATCACAATCAACATTCTTAAATATCTTTAAATCCTTAAAACTTAACCTTAAGATATAAAACTTAAATATTCAGTGGCTATTTCTTCTATACCTTAATATTATACTTCCCTGTTTAAATATTATCACAGTATTTCACAGTTCTCTTACTTATCTCAAGGTCTTAATGATTTGGTTAGGGCAATTAACACTTAACTTCAGCTTCTTCAGCCTCTCCCTTCACAGGCACTGAGAAGACCTAAACCTGAGTTTCTCTAACAAAACAGAAGATAATGCTTAACATTGCCTGTTTAGCTGCACTCCTTTTCTCCATTAATTTCAATACAGCAAAAGTTGCAAAGTTACAAAGTAGAGCAAAGCTACAGTGTTTATATTGGGAGGCCCCATGAGCAGATTCTACCCTCCCCTGCAGTAGGAGAAAACTATACCCACTGCTTCCCCCCACCTTTCTTTCTTTTTTTTTCCAGGGGCAACAAACAGTGATAAAGCATTTTAATTAGCATGAAATAAACACTCAAAGCCTCTCAGTGTAGTACCATATCCACAAACACATGCAAAACAGCAACTATGTATCTATTTATCAAATGTGTCTTTTAAACAATCTACAGTTAGAAAAAAAAAAACCTCATAGTTTATCATAGAATGGTTTAGGTTGGAAGGGACCTCTGAGATCATCCAGTTCCAACCCCCCACCATAGGCAGGGACACCTCCCATTAGAACAGGTTGCTTAAGGTCTCATCCAACCTGGCCTTCAACACCTCCAAGAAGGGAGCAGCCACAACCTCCCTGGGCAACCCGTTCCAGTGTCTCACCACCCCACTGTGAAGAACTTCCTCCTAACATCCTGCTTAGATCTCCCCTCTGCCAGTTTAAACCCACTACCCCTCATCCTGTCATTACTAGACCTTGTAGATAGTCCCTCAACAGCCCTGGAAGACTACTGTAAGGTCTCCTCGAAGCCTTCTCTTCTCCAGGCTGAAAAGGCCCAACTCTCTCAACCTGTCCTCATAGCAGAGGTGCTCCAGCCCTCTGAGCATCTTCGTGGCCCTCCTCTGCACTCTCTCCAACAGTTCCAAATCCTTCTTGTGGTGGGGGCTCCAGAACTGCACACAGTACTCCAGGTAGGGTCTAATGAGAGCAGAGTAAAGGGGGAGAATCCCTTCCCTTGCCCTGCTGGCCACACTGCTGTTGATGCAGCCCAGGACACAGTTGTTGTCTGGGCTGTGTGCACACTGTTGGCTCATGTTGAGCTTTTCATCCACCCAGACCCCCAGGTCCTTTTCCTCAGGGCTGCTCTCAAGCCACTCACCACCCAGCCTGTATTTGTGCTTGGGATTGCGCTGACCCAGGTGCAGGACTTTACACTTGGCCTTGTTGAATGTCATGAGGTTGGCCTGGGCCCACCTCTCCAACCTGTCCAGCTCTCCAGCCTGTCCAGGTCCCTCTGGATAGATGCCTGCCCTCTAGCAAGTCGACTGTGCCACACAGCTTGGTGTCATCTGCAAACTTGCTGAGGGTGTCCTCGGTTCCTCTGTCCATGTTGCTGACAAAGATGTTAAACAGCACTGGTCCCAGCACTGACCCCTGAGAGACACCACTTGTCACTGGTCTCCAGGTGGACATTGTGCCCTTGATCACCACTCTCTATGTGCCACCATCCAGCCAATTCCTTATCCAGTAGTGCTTCACCCATCAAGTCTTTGTTTTTAGTTTGGTGACCAGGATGTCATATAGGACAGAGGTGAGACTGACTGCTCTGTAGTACCCAGGGTCATCCTTTTTTCCCTTCTTGAAGACAGGTGTTATATTTGCCCTTTTCCAGTCAGCAGGAACTCCACCAGTCTGCCATGACCTTTCAAACACGAGGGACAGTGGTTTGGCAACTTCATCTGCCAGTTCCCTCAGGACCCCTGGGTGGATCTCATCAGGCCCCATGGATTTGTGCATGTTCAGATTCCTTAGGTGCTCACAAACATGA
>VWZI01014759.1:284847-328146 GCA_013396835.1 Psilopogon haemacephalus
TTAGTGTAGAGGCATTTCAGTTGTGCCTCTATTGGAGCTGACTTACTCACTGATTTTCCTTTATCCTGTTCTTTGAGCACACTTTCCTCAGTCAGTGCTTGGACCTGTCCACACTCAGACACGTCTATAACCACCAGTCTACGTCTACCCCTCATGTCATTACTACCATGTGGATTACCACTTGATGTTTCCTTGTTGGCAGATAAAACCCGAAGTGGATCTGGCTCATCTCTGCAGAACTTTGAATGCACTATTCTGTCCCCAGGATGCTTCTGGGCAGCAGGTTGAGGACCATTACTAATCCCCTATTGCTCCCACACTGGTCTGTCCTCCCACGCCTTGCCACATGGAGGTCTGATTCCTTTGTCCCACTCCCCCTTCACATCCCATTTAAAGCCCTGTCAACTTGCCCTGCTATCTCCTCTGCAAAGACCCTCTTCCCCCTTCAGGAGAGGTGTCTCTCTCCTGTTTGGTGTCAGCAACCCTGGTACTGTATAGGTCATATCGAGGTAAGAAGAAAGTGTAGGCTTGTTTAAATATGGAACTTGACTTAATGCCTGCTGAGCAAGTTCTTTACTTAAAACAAGAATGTCCTGATGCCACTGAACCTGCAAAAGTTAACAACTTTAGTTTGAACTGAGTTTGTCTTTCCTTGCCTCCAACTTTTTCTGACACTTCTCATTCTTCACAGTGGCTGTGGGGGTGGGCGGGTAGGCAGATGGCAGAACAAGGGATGGGTGCTGGCCCTTTTCCTCAGCCCAAGTGCAGAGTCTTGGTGTCCCGTACCATTACACTGCAACAGCAACAGCCTTGGCAAGGCCACCAGCACCACCTTCTTAGGTGATGCTGCCTGCTGCTCCTCTTCCTGCCACTGCCAACCACTCCTCCCTGCCCAGCACAGCTTCTTTGGGGAACACTGCTGCAGCCAATCTTGGGTGGGCAGGTTTGCAGCACTGCAGCTCCCATGGACAGTAGAGATCCACGCTGGCAGCTGGCTGGGTGCCAGCTCCGTGCATAGCTGAGTAAACTTAGTGCAGTTGCTGTCCTCAAGCCACAATGAAACAGAGGGTCAGGGGCATAAAAGACTGGGACCCCGAGAGGTAGATCAGGAATATCAAACAAGGACAGACCATGTGCAGATGCTTCTGAGTCCTAAGAACCAGTCCCAAGGCATTCAAAAGAGGTTCATATGGGGTGACAAGTGCTGTGGCACCATTCCTCAGGCTTCTGTGGCAGTGGTGATGGCAGCCCCACAATTTCAATATTGCTGTGAGCAAAACCACTCAAGATATGATTATGTTCTTTGGTCATGTGCTGACCCATGATTATTAAAGTTCCCAGCTGCTCACATCTCTCTGGAAACTGTAGAGGTGATGAAAATGTTGTGCAACGAGACAGCTCTGTAGTCTGTTGTGTTCTGTAGTTCAGCTGGCCTTGCTACCAGTCCACTCTCTTCTCCCTGGTATTACGACCACCGCATTGGGGTTCACCATTTGTAGCATTTGCAGGGGCTGGCAGGCATGGCGTGGACTTCAGAAGGCTTTTTCCCCCATGAAGACGTTTATTTGCAAAACATGCACACTTCCATTTCTCTTCACATGGCAGTCTACAGATAGTCTTCAGATCACACCCTTTACTCCCCATGCATACTAATTACATTGGTTAGTTAAATCAGAGCTACACCTGCATTCCTTCCATTCACACTTCCATTTATCTTATCTACCATCTACACCTAGATGGCACACCACTGTTTCGTACTAAAGTGAAACATGTCACTGCCATAACAGAGGATACAAGATTCTGGTCTGTATTTCCAGGCCAAGAATGAGCACAGAGCATGTGACTGTACAGTGGTGGGGGTGGATGGCATATAGAAGATAGGACACACAATAAACCTGTCGAGTTGGTTGATTTTTCCTGTTGCAGCAAAGGAGACGTTAAGGAAAAACAGCCACAGAAGCACGTATAGCTGTAAATTAATTCCTCTTTGGTCTTCACATCATTTGGGCTATCTCATGTTAGCTGGCCACATTGTATTTGAAGCTGTTTGGGTTTAAACAAGAACAATCCATAGCTCTGGAGTTCTACATCCTCCAGCTGTTTCATTTTGAGTACCTTCAATAGCATTTTTCTGGGACCACAGATGTGTGAAAGAAGAGCTCTGGAGCTAGGTAGTTTACGCCTGATTTTCCTGTAGACTTAGCATCCTGAGTAGACAAAAGGATTGTCACTGCCTGCCACTATATTTTCTCAGGACTAGAGCATTTTCTGACTAGGCCTTTCCCTGGGTAAATGCTGATCCTTCTCCTGATGCCTGTCTGGGTTCCAGGGCAGTCCCTGGGTCTTCTCCTGCACAGGATCTTTAGCAAATATCAGTGCCTTGACAGGAGAGCACAAGAATCAGAGCAAATAGAGTGGGCAAACAGGCAGCTCATTGTGTCACTTGTTGACATGGACCCAGAAGTTTCCTTCTCTTATCATCCAAGGCTTTCAACATCAGAAATTTGATCTTTCTTTTTCAGATAAAAACCTGTTAGTCACTGCACTCTGGAGGTATTCTCCTCTTTGTTGGTAATTTCCCAAGTCCAAATCAATGGCCTGAGCTAAACTGGAAGTTCGCACTGTTTGTGTCAAGCAATTCCTTTTGTGGGAGGATTGTTGGTACTTAAAGACACTGACCCAGAGCTGTGGTTTGCCTTGGCTCTACTGTGAGGGATTACAGCTGGGGAAGTGTGCTCCTGCAAACGTGATGCTAGAAGTCCTCCTGATGAAGAAATGTGTGTGCAGGTATGGGGCAACCCATCAGTAGATAGCACAGGCCAAAGAAAACAAGGAGAAAATACCCTTCTCAACATGTTACATGCTCCTAAACATGGAATAAAATTAAATCACAGAATGACAGAATGGCTCAGGTTGAAGGGACCTCAGAGATCAACTCCTCCAACCTTCTCACCATGGGCAGGGACACCTCGCCACTAGACCTAGCTGCTCAAGGCCTCATCCAGCTTAGCCTTCAACACTCCCAGGCAGGTGGCATCCACAGCCTCCCTGAGCAGCCTATTCTAGAGTCTCACCACCTTCCTACTGAAGAACTTCTTCCTGAGATGCAGCCTAAACATAGACAATCTATATTTTTTGTGGTTTGTTTTTCTTCACAGATAACTTTGTCCAGAGACCTTCAAGACCATCCACAGAAACAGTCCACCACAACCCCCCAACCATTGAACTGTTGCATCGTTCTAGGTCACCCCTCACCAACAATCACCGTCCATCACCAGACCCCGATCAGCATTCATTGAAGTCCCCTATGGACAACACTATCCGCCACCTCTCCCCAGCTGACAGGGTGCCAGGAACAAGGCATCAGCAAGAGAACAACCACCAAGAGTCCTATCCTCTCTCAGTGTCCCCCATAGAAAATAACCACTGCCCACCTCCTTCTGAGGTGCTTCAGAAGCCCTCCAGTCCTCGCCAGGAGAACACCAGGGTCATCCAGCTGATGCCCAGCCCCATCATGCATCCCTTGATACTGAACCCCAGGCACACCGATTTCAAGCCACCGAGGTTTCCTGAGGATGGGCTGCACAGGGATGTGAAGCCAATCAACCTGTCCCACCGAGAAGAGTTAGCCTATATGAACCACATCATGGTGTCCGTATCTCCTCCTGCAGATCACACCATGCCAATTGGGAGAATAGCAGGTAAGTGGCATTCTCTAGGCTACACCAAAGTTCATGCTCTTCACTGTGCTGTGCATGGCCATCTCCATGCTTCCTTCAGCTGCTCTGTGACCTCAGGAGTTTACTAGCACACTGCAGGTTTCAGCACTCATGTGGTTCAGACAGTTAAATGTGAGTAAAGCAGTTTTGTGAGAGGCAGGCAGAGGTGCAGAAGTGACTTGCTTGTGACCACAGAATGCGTAATGGGTACAGAAACATTTATGTCTTGATGCTCACTGCCTCCCTGTCCACTAGAAATCAACCCAAGATAATGACCTCCAAAGCCTTGTCCTGCAAAAGAGGTGGTTTTCCAAGAGAGGCATTCAAATTGGAATCCAGTCCTATGGAAAGCAAAAAACCTACTTGACTTTGAAGATAAGACAGTGTCGGACTCACTATCCTGGGGATGGTGAGACTAAGGAAATCCCATCTCTGAGTCCTACTTTGAAGGAGGCTTTCCTGTGCTTCTCCCACCAGAATTGTCCCTTCTTACAGGAACAAGGTTGCCTTTATCACACACAAACCACAGGCCTTGTCTCACCTTTGTTATTGTAAATAGCTGACATCATAGCAGCTGAGTCAGGAAGCTGAGGCTACAGAAAATGGGGTTTTGTGCTTGAAAGGGAGCTTTAAATAGACGGGGAGAGGTGGAAAGAGAAAGGGAATCCAACTTCAGGAATATGCTGGAATTGCCCCAGGTACCAATTTCTTTTGAGAGATGTAAACGCACACTACACCCAAACCCATCCCGTGCATCTGTGTCAGCAAGTGAACTAAGGTGAGACCCTAGCTGCTGAGGGGTGCCGCAGATGTCCACCTTGTCCTGTTTTGTGCTTAGTGCCTGAAATTTGTTCCAGATGTGGCGCTCCCTCAGACTTAATGAGCAAGAGTTTCTGTTTTCTTCAGACCTAGCACTTTGAAGCTCATCTACTCCAACCTCCCCACCATGGGCAGGGAAACCTCTCAACTAGATTCACCTGCTCAAGGCCTCATCCAGCCTGGCCTTGAATAACCCCAGACAGGAGGCAGCCACAGTCTCCTTGGGCAGCCTATTCCAGAGTCTCACCACCTTCCTACTGAAGAACTTCTTACTAAGATTCAGTCTAACCCTGCTCTCCCTCAGCTTCAAACCATTCACCTTTATCCTGTCTCTAGACACCCTCATAAGAATTCCCTCTGCAGGCTTCCTGTGATATCCCTTTCAGGTATTGGAAAGCAGTTCTAAGGTCCCCCCAGAGTCTTCTTTTCTCCAGGCTGAACAACCCCAGCTTCCTCAGTCTGTCTTTATAGCAAAAGTGCTCCAGGCCTTGGATCATCTTTGTGGCCCTCATCTGCACTCTTAACACCTCTGTGTCATTATGATTTTTGTCCTTTTATCACAAGGAAGTTGACTTATAAACATCCAAATTAACCTGATGACATTTTGGTATTTACCTAAGTTTTGATTCAGTCACTTAGAACTCACTGGTACACTTGATGATGCTTCTTATGAGAGGGAATACGTTGCTGAGCAGGTTCCTGGGATGTCCAGCTCCCGGTGTGCTTTTCTCTGCTAGCTCTCTGGGACTGAAAGGCTTCTTCACTACTGCACAGCAAGTGCTGGCACCGAAACTTTGGGTACAACAACCGCTCTACTTGATCATTACCCAATACAGATGCTAACCAAACAGATGTGTAGGTGTGGAATGCAAAGTGCTATAAAGCAGTGCTGGGTGCCGCTCAACATCTCCCACAGGGGCGTTACAGAGTTGGGACCCAATAAACCCCACGAAGCTGCAGGTTCACTCCGTGCATGTCTGCTGCAGCCCTCTCCTGTTCCTACAAGCAGCATAGAAAGATGATGTTGCTCTGCCCTGATGCCCCACCCTGACATCGCTTTGGATCCTGTTCTGCACTGGGTGGGGGGAAGTCTACAGGCAGGTGAGTCTTGTGCCTGTTGCCTGCTGACTGTTCTTATCAGCTAGGTTCCCTTGGCAACTGAGCTCTATCTGACTTTATGAGCTCCTGTTTTGTGTCTTCCCCTTCAGGAGCTTGAGGAGAAGCCAGGTAATGTTTAAACTGCTCAGAGGCACTGCATTGGTTTGCACCACAGAGCTATTGACTGCTGTTGGAATGAGGACAGGCAAGATTCTTACCCTGCCGAAGCCATGGAAGAGATCTAACTCTAGCCTGGCTTCTGGCTTGCCTCAGGCCCCTCAGCCTGCCACCCATGGAAGAGTACAGGAGTGTAGCATGAACCCTGCATGTATGTAAGCAACCTGAAAATGCTGTCCCTGCTAGGAGTGCATCAGTTAGGTGTGACTCATGTTCTACTAACAGCTACAAACAGGACTTAGGTCTGGGCGTAGGCTGTGTGTTAGCTGTGAGCACAGAGAGGTCTTCCCATAGCTCTGTAGGGATGGCAGTTTGGTTATTCCTTGTTGGAAAGGGAACAGGCTGAGAGATTCTCCTGCCCTTTTGTTTGAAAAGTTTCATCACTTCTCATAACTTGCAGGGGAGGGGAAAGGAGAGGTTAGCAGAGTGAGCCTTTCACATTGCTGTAATGCAGCACCTAGATGCCATGGCTAGGCAGACATGAAGTGGTCTCAGAGCACCCTCAGTTTCTACTGGGGTCAGCCCCATGTTATGCACCTTGTTAAGACACCTGTGAATGAAAGCATGTCCCTTGTTTTCCTTGGGGATTGCACGCTTCCTTCAGGCCGAGGTGAGGGCAAATATACAAGAAAACCAGGGAATCAGGCCCAGCAATCATGGGTTCAGGAAAGGAAGGTCCTGCCTAACCAACCTGGGTGACCCACCTGGTAGATGAGGGCAAGACTGTGGATGCTAGACTTCAGCAAAGCCTTTGACACAGTCTCCCACAGCATCCTCCTGGCAAAGCTGGTGGCCCATGGCTTGGACAGGTGCACCCATTGCTGTGTTAAAAAGTGTCTGGATGACCAGGCACAGAGAATGGTTGTGAAAGGTGATGCATCCAGTTGGTGTCTGGTGACCGGTGGTGACCCCAGGGATCAGTACTGGGCCCAGTTCTATTCAATATCTTTATGATGACCTGGATGAGGGGATTGAGTCTACCATCAATGTGTGTACCATCAATGGAGTCTACCATCAAAATGTGTGGATGACACCAAGTTGGGAGGGAGAGTCAATCTCCTGGAGCGTAGGAAGATGCTGCAGAGGGACCTGGACAAGCTGGGACAACAGGCTGAGGCCAATGCGATGAGATTCAACAAGACCAAGTGCAGGCTCCTACACTTCGGCCACAATAACCCCATGCTGCACTACAGACTGGGGGATGAGTGGCTGGAGAGCAGCCTGGCAGAGGGACCTGGGAGTGCTTGTTGACAGCCAGATGAAGATGAGTCAGCAGTGCGCCCAGGTGGCACAGAAGGCCAGTAGCATCTTGGCCTGCATCAGGAGTAGTGTGGCCAGCAGGACCAGGGTTACAGTTCTGCCCCTGTACTTGGCACTAATGAGGCCTCACCTCAAGCACTGTGTGCAGCTCTGGGCCCCTTACTTCAAGAAGAATACTGAAGAGAGTGATGAGGCTGGGGAGGGGGCTGGAGGGGAAGTCTGATGAGGAGATGCTGAAGGAGCTGGGGTTGTTCAGTTTGGAGAAGAGGAGGCTTAGAGGGGACCTTAGCACTCTCTACAGCTACCTGAAGGGAAGCTGTTCTCAGGTGGGGGTCAGGCTCTTCTCCTAGGCAACTAGTGACAGGACATGGTGTGGTGATTTGAACAGTTACCTGCCCCTCCCACCTTTGATATAACCCTGGCTAGGACTCAGAATGCTGGACGTTGATAAATTAAGCTTTATATTTACAGCAATGCACAATATACAAGCAGATATTTACAATGTATTACAGATATTTACAGATATATACAGTGAAAAGGTAATACAGAAACACCACGCCCCTCACAGAGATCAAAATCCCTAAGAGAGGTTTTCCAACCACCCCTACCACCTTTCCCCCCTTCCCCAATCTTATCTCACCACCTGTTGATGCAGCAGATAGGCAGAGGTAGATCGGCCAGGGGGGTTAGCAGTAGGAAAGAAGTTAGTGGAATTATTAAGAATCAGCTACAAAAGGCAGAGACAAAGGAACTATGCAATGAGAGCAACCAGAGCCAGAGAGGTCTGGAGCAGTCTGACTTATCTATATTTGGGTTACAACTCCTAAAACATTTCTTTTTCTTTCTCCATAAAGCTGTGAGTGAAGTGACATCATGTATTTTCATTTCTCAGCCTATAGTCTATTTTTCTCACTCAAAGTCTCCATTTACTTCAAACCAGCACACACGGTCTGAAACTGTGCTGGGGAGGTTTAGGTTGGAAGCACTTTCTCACAGAAAGGGTGATTAGGCACTGGAATGGACTGCCCAAGGAGGTGGTGGAGTCACCATCCCCTGGAGGTCTTTAATAAAAGATGTGGCACTTGGTGGCATGGTTTTAGCCAATGTCATAGTGTTGGGTCGTAGGCCAGACTTGATGATCTCAGAGGTCTTTTCCAGCCTTAATGATTCTGTGGTTCTGTGAAAATCACAGGAGGATCAGAGGCAGTTTTCCATAGTGAGATAGCTGAAAGAGTGCTCTCTAGCATTGTGGCAGGATAGGAAAAGAACACCACTTTGGTAACACTGCAGGTAGCTGCCTGTCTGGTGGAGACAGGAGGGTGGAATGGGAGAACAGGGCAAAAAAACCCCAGACATGATTTCTTACTTCAGCTTTAAGATTTTCAGCTCGCAAATTCTCCTATCAAGCTGTTCACATATTCTTTGTGATTTGAGTGATCTTTTCTACAACTACATGAGGGATAAGAACCTTTTGGATCCTCCTTCCCCAGACAAGATTTTATTGCCAAAGACAGAGCTTGGCCTCATCTTGCTGTGTTACTTTTGCAAGCTCACAGCACAACTGTTTGCTGGATGACAGCCTCAGGTTCCTGCTCTCACACTCAACGCAGGGTACGAGGCAGAAGCGGTGCACAACTGTTGTACTGTGCCATCTGGCAACCTCTCTCCTCAGCCCCAGCTTGAATTTACTGAGCTGAACAAACAGTTGTCTGTCAAGAGGTTTCTCCACATAGAAACATTGGCTGTACTGTACTAGATTACCATCCTGCTTCCCACAGCAGCCAGCATCCACAGAAAGAATTATCTTTTCCCTCAGTATCCTGGACAGGGATCAGCACAGAGGGATGAACAGGACTGCTCCCATCTCAGGATCAGTGCTTCCCCAGTCCTCAGTGCCATGGCTACTTTTCTGGTTTCATTTTGTTTGCTCAAATAAGTATGCTGTGGTATTAGATAGCTATTGAGGATGCGTTAGGTCTCCATGCAGCAGTAATCCTAGTGCAGCATGTCCTTCTGTCTTAGCATGCTGTCATTTTTTTCCCAGTATTTCTTTTGCCATGGAAAAGACTTTCAGCAAGAACAGAAGAGCTGATTTGATAAGGTCCAGCCATATGTCCTCTCTCTCCTTTGTACCAGCTTTGTTTTATCTCCTTCCATTTGTTTGAGGAGAGTAAGTTCTCACTGAGTAGTTCTCACTGTACTCTTAACAAACAACAGTAGCAGCCAGCCTGATGAGCTCATGTTCCAGCTAGACAGCTCCAAGGTCCACTTGGGTCATCCAGAAAGTTGTGCCTGTTGCACTGTACAGAATGTGGTTAAACTGCAGTTGGAGTTCGCCTCCATGGCAAGCCTAAACCAGAACTCAGGAGTTGTTTTCCTGATGGTTCTGTCTGAAACAAGTAGCATTATCTTCTCTGAGACTTACTGATCCTCTCCAGCAAGGGAGATGACCACAGGCTGAGAGTCCATGGGGCCTTCTAAGCATCTCCTTCCCTCTCCTTACCTTCTCTGCCAATGTAGTCTTGCCTGTGTCTTTGTGCTGGCTGCAGCATTCACGAGATCTTTTGGCAAGCAGATTGAGCTCTCCTACAGCAGAAAGCAAGCTGGTGTTTTCAGGAGGGTTTTTGTCTTTTGGTTATGTGATGAAGTCATCTCACAGTGAAATCTTACAAAAAGCCAGCACAAGGTAAGCAGCAGGAGAAAGGGAGGATGAAATGGAAGTGAGGTCATGACCTTCTCACAGCACCTGTGGACAGCCTCATTTTGACCAGTTCATAATTTTGATAGCATGAGCATCTCCTTGTTAGCTATCCTAACCATAGTTCGGGTGTGCTTATGGAAACCAGGGCAGCCCGGAACTTGTAGAGAAGCTTTCTTCATTAATCTCAGTTGTGAACAGCCTTTGCTTGCTTCACTGCACACAGAGGCACCCTAAGCACAAATCACCTTGGAAAATAAAGCGGCCTGAGTTTGGGAGAGCTCCTCAGCTGCTAGAACAGAACCATTTCATTTAGATGATATCATGCTGGGGCAAATTTCAGGCTAACTTGCTCAGCATGGGGTAAGTCCTCAACTGGTGTCAGAGGGATACTCTGACAGTGCTACTTTGGCAGGGTCTCTTCCTCCCTGAAGTCACGTTAGTGTCCAAGTCAGCCATCATCAGCCAGACGCAATGCACTTTCTGTAATGAACAATGTCGGTGGGTCCCCTGTAACTTCTCTGTGGTGAAGAGAAAGGTTTGGTAGCTGACACATGAAGAGGATCAGCACGGCTTTGCCCTGAGGGCACCACTTAAACCAGAGAGCTCACAGCTGTGTGTAGGAAATATTGCAGTAGAAGACAATGTTGTCTTCCAAACCAAAGAGGCCTTCAGCACATGTGTGCTTGTGCATGATGTAGTCTAAGGGAGCACAGATACAAGACTGCTGCAGGATCAAGAGTACCAGGCTAGTGCCTGCCATGGCCAAGTGATTCTAGAGCATTCATAATGACTGGACAACTGCCAATAGACTAACCCAAGGTCATAGAATCGTGGAATGGTTTGGGTTGGAAGAGACCTCCAAAGGTCATGTAGTCCAATCACCCTGCAGTCAGCATGGACACCCTTCACTAGATGAGGTTGTTCAGAGCCTTGTCCAGACCGAGCTTCAGTATCTCCAGGCATGAGGCCTCAACTGCCTTCCTGGCAAACCTATTGCATTGTTCCACCACCCTCATGCTAAAGAACTTGTTCCTCACATCCAATCTAAATCTGCTTTTCTCTCATTACAAACCATTGCCCTCATCCTCTCACTGCAGGCCTTTGCAAAACAGTCCCTCTGCAGCCTTCTTTGAGTCCATTTCTACTACTGGCAGGCTGCTCTTAGGTCTCCCTGGAGCCTTCTCTTCTCCAGGCTGAACCCCAGCTCCCTCAGCCTGTCCTCATAGCAGAGGTGCCCCAGCCCCCTGATCATCTTTGTGGCCCTCCTCTGGACCTGCTCCATCAGGTCCATGTCCTTTCTGTGTTGAGGTCTGCAGAGGTGGATGCAGCACTGCAGCTGAGGTCTCACCAGAGTAGAGCAGAGTGACAGAATCCTCTCTATCCATCTGTTGGCCACGCTGCTTTTGCTGCAGCCCAGGATGCATCATGATGAGATGCCATTTGAGTTGCAAGGGATGGATATACTGCTATTACGCAGCCATTAGGAAATATTTATGTGCCAGGTTTGCTGCCTGTGGACTCAGAAGGATATTTGAAATTAAGGGTCTACAATGCATGCTTACTTTCACGCAGTGTCTGTTTGACTGTCACAAGGGATTTTTAATGACAATTTATTACTGCTTCCCCTTGTTTGCAGCATTACCAAGCAATGCTGTAAATGTGGGCAGCAAACAGAGCTTTTCAGCCAGAGCAGAGAAATTTTACTGTGCCAAAGAGGAATGGCTGAAGCTTGGGTGCTTCTGCCACCTGAAAGCAGGGATTAAAAGTAGAGCAAAAATGCTGTTACTGGAAGGGTTTAAAGTCAGCAGTTAGTGTTTTGGGAGAGATTTCTTCCTACTCCTGAAACCCCAACCTCTGTCTCCTGTCTCCCATCCTCTCCAGGATTGTGCAGCTGTATTTATTTTGTTGTGCCTACAGTCAACCCTGGCAGCCCAGCAGCATCCAGGAGACTGAGTGGACAGGCATCCCCAAAGGCTTTACTTCAGCTCTGCTAATCTTGGGATTGTAAAATTCATGGCTGTTATTAGCAGGAGTAGGAAACTGCTGCTTCTTGCACATACAAGGTAGTGTTTATGGGGCACACTTAGAGAGCCAGCTAAGTACTGCACACCTTTTTACTACCTGGTGCGTAACTGTAAAACCTGCTCTAGAAGCATTAAGTACAGACAGAAAGCTGCAGCTGTGCCTTTCTATTTGAAGGTAGAGTTTACCTTCATTCCCACCCAGTTACACAGTTCAGCCTTGCCTAGTAGTACAGCTGAGAAGGTGGTTGGAGATGGAAAGCTCAGCTTTCAGGAACCCTACCACACTGCTGGACCTTCCCACTTCAGCTGGGTGTGCTAGGGGCAAATCATGTTTCCTTGTCCTACAGAGAGAGTTACTTTCTACCTAAGCTTATTTTAGCCAAAAGGCAGGAAATGGCAACATGCTCAAACAATTCATCTGCCAGCCCTGACTCTCCCCCTTTTGAAGTGTGACTCAACTACCACTGGCCTTAGCAGCATCTGTGTGCTTCCTTGCCATTACTCACCAGCCAACATACCCCCTGTGGAGGGTACCCTCCATGTGACTGCTCCTTTGGAGGCCACCTGACAGCCAGGAAAGTGATTTAATCTTCATAGAGTCCTTCACACTACCCAGGCTTTGCTCAAACAACCAATTTGTGCTTAGAGAACAACACTCCATGCACAAGTCCTTCTCTCCATTTCTCTTTCCTTCCTGACAATACATGGAACAGTTTTGACCTTCCTGGAGGATGTAACTTTCTGTATTGTCTTCACCAGCCTCTTTTTCCATGGGAGAAGCTCCTTTCATTAGCATTTTCTAGCACTACCCCTTCTTGAGTATTCACCAGTCTCCTATGCTTGCAATCCACTCCAAAGGGGCTCTACTCTAAATTCATCACCCTTGCTCAGAGTTGACAATATTTGGTGTAGAGCTTCTATTCTCTTATTAAAGATAACCTCTATTGGTCTAATCATTATTTAGCTGCTGCTTCTCTGTTAGTCAGAGAGACTCCCTCCAGAACCTACTTTTTTTTTTTTTTTTTAAACTGGGCATTCTATGGAGAAATACACCCATGTGTGGTTAAAAAGAAACAAAGCTTGAGTGACAGCGATCAAATTTCTCAAGCTCTCCTGTGTGACACCTGAAAAAAGGCAAACTGGTTTAGGTCCTCTGCAAACAGAGCTCAGACATCTCCTAAGTGGTGCTGCCAAGCATCAGGTGGTCCATGATGACTTCAGTGTGCTCATAGCTCTCAGCGGAGGTGAGAAGAAACAAAGTGAGTCTAAACCTTTCCTACTGGTGTTTAGATCTCATGCTTTGGATTTCCTATTTGCACTGGCTGGATGAACAGTTGCCAGTTGCACTGATGTATGCCAACTCATTGAGTTATTGCAGCTCAGTCAGGTATCTGAAGTTGCTGACAGACAAGTGTAGGTTTTGCAGCCACTTTTTTAAGTGGCTGTAGGAGCGATGCAGAATTTTCTGTTTCCATTTTGAAGCAAACAAGAAGTCCAAGACACTTGGGTGGCTGGGGTTTTTTTTCTGTGAATTCCATCAGCCTACTAAATACCTACGCAAGTCTGAGCAGATCAGTCAGTTTAGCATATGAGATGGGGCCCTTGATCGCTTAGGACTTCTCTTGTGAAGATCTCAAGATGCAGATCTGAGGGTTTTCTCATTTGAGGAATATTTATATTCAAGCTTAGCCTGAATACATTCCAAAAAATTAAATTAACAAGAAAAAACAAATTTGCATTTTAATTCTACCTCTTCTTCACGTTTGAAGTATTTCAGTTGTTAGTCCCAGTAATTTGCCACCCAGACATCTCAGGCTGAGTTTTGTTGTCTTTTCTTGCTTTTGTGAAGTAGGCTGCACAGTGCAGGGAGGGAGCAAGTAATGGTAGGCAATGGATAATCACCAGCACCGCTAGGATTCAAACAGATTCAAGGTGAAATGTGCAGCCCTGCCACAATGCACATGGCTGCTGTCAAGGAGCTATCAGCACCTTGAAACCTCCAGGAGCCACTGTAGAGAGGGTATTAGGGATCTGCCATCCCCACCAGTAGGAGCTGTATTTGTGCACTTTGTCTTTGGTTGCCTGCTCCTCAACCACTCTAACAAGACCTCTCTTGAAGTCTGGTTTGGCTTTTTAAATGAGATGCACTTTACAGCCATCTTAGGGCCCCAGAGAGCTGAGCTGTAAAGGCCCTGTTGTTTCTGCCAGCAGCAAAAGCCCCAGATCTGTGCAGCTCACTTTCCATATTTCATAGCTGCTAGTTATTACGCTGTGCCATGCACACATACACTGCAAGCAGGAAGCAGGAGCAGCTCAGCTCTTGGCTTCTCTGTCTCAAGAGACTGCCATGAAAATGAAAAACACTAAAGTAAAACCTAAGTATCTGTTAGACCTTTAATTAGCAACCTGAGGAGTGTTTGCCAAGAGGAAATTTGAATTCAATTATCCAAATAGAAAGTATTTAACCTCTCAATAGTACTCAAGTAATTATAATACTTGGGTTGTTTTTTTTGGTGTTTTTGGTGGTTGGTTTTTTTCAGAAACCTAAAAGAAATAAAACAAAAAGCAAATTGAAAAATGCTAGGTGTCAATTTCCTAACACATGAAGTGTACCAAGACAAGCTGTGGAATTGCTCATGCTGTATACTGGTCATGTTGCACAGGAAGGAGCAGCCTCGAGCAGGGAGAGCAAGTTGCAGGGTTCTTCATTTCCCCAGTGAAGCAGGGAGCAACAGCAGCAGGGCTCGTGGGTTTGTGAGCAGCAGTCCAACAGCAAACACACAGCTTGTCATGTGCTAAGGTTGCTCAGTCACTGTTAGAAGGGCACGCAGAGGGAAAAGGGCTTAAGGCTTGTAAGGCCTGACCTGCAGAGTGAGCCCGAGCTGGAGCTGTGTCCAGAGAAGGCAACAAAGCTTTTGATCTGCAGAATAGGGCTGGTGAGGAGCATCTGAGGGAACTGGGTTTGTTCAGCCTGGAGAAGAGGAGGCTGAGGGGAGACCTCTTGGCTCTCTACAACTCTCTGAAAGGAGGTTCGAGCTGGGTAGGGTTGGTCTCTTCTCCCATGAAACAAGATGGGACAAGAGGAAATGGCCTGAAAATGTGGCAGAGGAGGTTTAGGTTGGACATTAGAAGGAGCTCCTTCACTGAAAGAGTTCTCAAACACTGGAACAGGCTACACAGGGAGGTGGCTGAACCCCTAAGGAAGTGTTTCAGAACTGCAGAGATGTGGTGCTGAGCAACATGGTTTAGCATCAGCCTTGGTCAAGTTAGAGTATGGTTGGACTGGATGATCTTAAAGGTCTTTCCCAACCAAAATGATTCTATGGCTAAGACACATCAGAACAGGCTGAAGACTATAGGATAATTTGCAGACAACGGTCCACACAAACCACACCACCTGCATTTCCTATTACAGCAGCTGTTTCAGCCCTTCTCCCAACTGTGCTTTCACTACTCATCCACCCAGAGGTGTCCAGAATTAGTATCAAGGCAGAAGTCACTATTTTCTTGATTCTCTCTCCCAAGACTGCAGGTTGCTCTGGGACTATGTTTATCAGCTGCTTTCTGACAGCCGGTACGAGAACTTCATCCGATGGGAAGACAAGGAATCCAAAATCTTTCGGATAGTGGATCCCAATGGGCTGGCCCGGCTGTGGGGAAACCACAAGGTAAGGAAGCAAAGCAGGTTCTATTCTGTGCCACTCCACCCTTTGTGATCTTGAGGATGCACTCGTGAACAGAGGGAGGAGGAAGAATGCATCTGCACATAAACTTCTGCTGGAAAATTGTGATCTTTCATGCTACACACATGAGAAATAGAAATCATCCAGCCTTAAACCTGCCTTTCGTCTAGAAAACCTGTTAGGTTGGTTTCAAGTCACATAAATGGATTTAATTACAAAGAGAACAAGAATCAAGGGTCTTTTTCTCTCAAGGCAGCTCATTTCTTCCTGAAACCCCACCCTAAGTAAGTTCAGGTGAGATGTGGTCTGCAAGGGGCTGTGTAGTACAGCTGGCCAAGAGCTTTCTGTCTGTGTTCTTGTTCTTGTTCTCAACTTGGGTTGAGAGCAGTTCTGAAGAGCGAGCCTTGGGGGTGTTGATTGATGAGGATCTCCCCATGAGCCAGCGGTGCCCTCATGGAGCCTAGCAAAAGGAGCGTGGCTGGCAGGGCAAGACAGAGGAATCTGCCCCTTGACTCTGCTCTGCTGAGACTCCACCTCCAATCCTGCCTCCAGTTCTGGTGTCCCCAGCATAAGGGCAGAGCTGAGTCCAGAGGAGGCCACAAAGATGATCCAAGGGCTGGAGAACCTCTGCTATGAGGATACACTAAGGGAGCTGTGGTTATTCAGCCTGGAGAAGACTCTGGGGGAACCTTAGAGTTCTCTTCCAATAGCTGAAGGGATCCTCCAGGAAGGCTGCAGAGGGACTTTTTGAGGGTGTCTAGAGACAGGATAAGAAGGATAACTGCTTTGAAGCTGAGGGAGAGCAAAGTTATGATCTTGGAAAGAAGTTCTTCAGTATGAGAGTGGTGAGACTGGAATAGGCTGCCCAGGGAGGTTGTGGCTGCCTCCTGCCTGGGGCAGTTTTCAAGGCCAGGTTGGATGAGGCCTTGAGCAGCTGAGTCTAGTTGAGAAATGTCCCTGCCCATGGTGGGGAGGTTGGAGTAGATGAGCTCTGAGATTCCTTCCAGCAAGAGCCATTCTGTGGTTCAGTTTTCAAAGTCTGTCCTGTAGCACACCCCATATGCTACAGGATTATGGATTTCCTAGTCAGAGGGTAACTCTGCTTTGTTCTCTTAACAGCAGTTACTGATTCTTGCAGTTTAGGGCTCAGTAGGTACAGCTATCTCTGTGGGACTGTGATGAATATAGGAGTAGTCAGCGTGGATTTCCAAAAGGGAAGTCATACTTAGCCACTGTGATACCCATCTACAATCAATTAATGAGCTCAGTGAACGCAGGGAGCACAGTAGTTGTAGCTTATCTTGATTTTACAGAGGCTTTTCAGATTGTCTCCCAAAACGTCCTCACATAGAAGCACAAAGTCTCAGACAAGAATACAGTGAGGTAAATGGGGAACTGGCTGAACCACTGGGCTGAATCACAGAATGGTAGGATTTGAAAGTGACCTTTGAGGATCATCTACTCCACTCCTCCTGCTAAAGTAGGTTCACCTAAAACAGGCTGCACAGGAATGTGTCTCAGTGGGTTTTGAAAGTCTCCAGAGAAGGAGACTCCACAGCCTCTCTGGGCAGCCTGCTCCAATGCTCCATCACCCTCAAAGTGAAAAAAAAATTTCCTTAATTTCAAGTGACTCCTCCTGTGCTCTAGTTAGTACCCACTGCCCCTTGTCCTATCACTGGGCACCACTGAAAAGACCCCAGCCCCATTTTCATTATCCCCAGGGTGCAGATATTGATAAGCATTGATCAGATCCCCTCTCAGTCTCGTCTTTTCTGGGCTAAAGAAGCCCAAGTCTTTCAGCCTCTCCTCATAAGAGAGATGCTCCAGTGCCCTAATCATTTTCATGGCCCTCCCTTGGACTCTCTTCAGTATTTTCCTGCCCACTGGAGCTGAGGAGCCCCGAACCAAACACAATACTCCACATGCCCCCTTACGCAGGCAGAGCAGAGGGGGAGGAAAACCTTCCCTTGACCTGCTGGCCATACTCTTAATGCACCCCAGAACACCATTGCCCTTCTTGGCCACAAGGGCACATTGCTGGCTCATGGAGAACTTGTTGCCCACCAGCAGTCTCAGGTCCTCTGCAGAGCTGCCTTCCAGCAGGTCACCTCCTAACCTGTCCTAATGCAAGGGATTGTTCCTCCCCAGGTGCAAGACTCTATACTTGCTTTTGTTGAACTTCATGCGCTCTGCCCAGCAATCCAGCCTGTCCAGGTCTGACTGCATGGCAGCACAGCCTGGCAGGGTGTCAGGCACTCCTCCCAGTCTTGTGTCATCAGCAAACTTGCTGATAGTACACTTACACTCTGCTCCTTCATCCAGGCTCTTGATGAAGATGTTGAACATGACTGGATGCACTACTGACCCTAGGGGCCTCCAACTAGACCTGCACGATTGATCATAACCCTCTGAGCTGTCATTCATTACAAAATCCAGTCACTAGTGATGTTACCCCCAGGTACTGATTCTGGGGGCAATACTCTCTTATCATCTGCACTAATGACTTGGATGATGGGGCAGGGCACAACCTCGGTAAGGGGTTGGACAGTACAGAACTGGGAGAAGTGGCTGTTCCACCAGAAGGCTGTGCTGCCATCCAGAAGGACCTGGAGAGAATGGAGAAACGGACTAGGAATTTCATAAAGTTTAACAAGAGACAGTGTCAAGTCCTCTACCTGGGGAGGGATGACTTGGGGAAGGTGTGGGACTTTACAGTGGCCCTTGTTACATTTCATGAAACTGCAAGTGTGGGACTATGACTGTTTCACTAGAGAGATGGTCAGACATTGGAGGAGGCTGCCCAGAAGAGATTGTGGAGTCTCTGTTCTTGGAGATGTTAAAAATCCAGCTGGACACAGCCCTGAGCAACTAAGTCTGTCTGACCCTGGGTTGAGCAGAGGGACTGGGCTAGGTGAGCTCCAGAGGTACCTTCCAACTTCAGGCCTCTTGTGATTCTGCATACAAGGCCTACAGTCTTCATAGGGTCAGGATTTTGTCATCTGTCTTAGAGGGCTTGGACTGCAACACTGGGGAAATTTAGAGTTCTGCCCTTACCCAGTCTCCATGCGAATAATTGGCCTTGTCCTGCCTCATATTTCATCTCTAAAACTACTTCATCACAGTATCCACTTGGGAAACTCAGTGGCCTTTTAGCATGTCAGGAACTGCAGAAGCACATGTGGTATTTCAGGGGACTTCCCAGTGAGTGGAGTCTGCATTTTGTTACAGGAGCTCATGATATAGCCTTCTGTAGCAGAGCTGCTGTGGCCAGGGCAAGCAGAGGAGGTCTGCTCTTAAGGGCTGTTGTAGACAGGCAGATAACTTACTACAGCTAGGTCACCACTACAGCCTTCTGCATGGTGCTGGACTGGCAGAGCAGTGCCAAGCCAGCACAAAGGCAAGAACGTGCTTCTACTGGTTTGGCATGCTTTGCCCATGGCAAGTCAGCTGCCTTCTGCTTCTGCAAACACAGCTTTGCTCCTGTAGCTGACTCTGCTGGGAGCATCTTTGCCAGCATAGTCACCTGTGTTCCTTATACCAGAAGAAAACTTCATGGCAGACGTAGCCTAGAGGACTGATCCTGCTACCCCAAGCCAGTGCTTATGGAGGCTGCCTACATAGAGCTCCGCCAGTGCCTGTCACTTCTCCCTTTTGACACTTAGCTTCAGCAGGGCCATGCCTTAGACCCCCTGCAGTGCTCTGGCCATGGCTCTTAGGGTTAGCAGCTCCCACAATGAAGGGGAAGCTCTGACACAGGCAGATGTATAGCCTAATGGACTTTTTGATTTACGCCCATATAACAAGAGGAGGAACAGGTGCTGTGTTTCCACAGTGCTCAGTAAGCATTAACTAGTTAATAGAGGGGAATCCCAGAGGAGCAGTGCTCTTAGCAGGGATTTCTGACAGGTTCAGTCTATTAACCACTGGTCTTAGGCTCCTACCAAAGGTGGTTGCATTAAGAACACGCCTGTCACATCCCACTTGGCATAAACATCTTCCTTCATCTACTGTCTCTTCTCATGGTTGATGAATCCTTTTTTTATTGGAGATCCAACAGACTGCAGAAAAACCTTGCTTTGAATTTCTGTTAGGCTTTCTTGCTTAAATTGCCCTGAGTGAAAAGAAGCCCATAAAAATTTGGTGATGAGGGCTGGAGGGGCAGGCTGGGCCTGCAAACAGCAGAAGCATGGAACATGTAATTTCTTGAACCAACTTGGTTACTTGAGCTAGCTGTGATAGTTCTGCAACTCCTTTTGAGGCTTGGGAAGCTTTTCATGAATCATCTCACCATGTTTTTTTCATTTTCTTTTGAAAAAAAAAAAGAACAGAACAAATATGACTTATGAGAAAATGTCCAGAGCCCTACGCCACTACTACAAACTAAATATCATCCGGAAGGAGCCAGGACAAAGGCTTTTGTTCAGGTAATTTTTTCTTTTCTTTGCCATCCCTTTCTACACACAGTTCAGGTTTTGAAGGCGGGGAAGGGAATTGTGTGTGGGGTACATTGCTGTAACAGCTGTAACACAGATGACAACAGGCATCCATTTGTGAAAGCTGTATAGAGCAGTGCTTCCTAGGTATCAGGGCAGCTGCAGTGATTTAGGACAACAGGGACCTGTTTCAGTGATCAGTGGTCAGAATCCTCTTCAAGCATGTTTGCACCATTGTTTAATACCTTGCATAAAGGATTCATGATCTCAGCCAAACTGCTATAAAACTTGCTCCAAACTTGCTCTCAAACACAGCTACCAGTGAAAGCTAAGCAGGGAGCAGGCATTTCCTCAAGTGCCTTAGCATAACAGAAGTGCTGATGACCATGTTTTCACTGGTGCTGTCTGCAAGGAAGAAAGGGACCTGCAAGAGCTGCAAATGCATGGGATGGGATGATACAAACCATGAATTTAAGAAATAGAGCCTGAAACAGCATTAAAGCAGGGAATTGCTTGTACAGACTTGAATGTGGCTTGCAGAGGGTGAGGGCTCTCCAGTTCTCTTCAGACAAGACCAGTGAATGTAGTGCATACATCCAACCTACAGAGCACTGAACTCACACCAAGGGCCACCTTGATGTCAGTGGTCTGGGTCTAGTATGTGCTCGGAAGTGGTACCAGTCAGGAGGCACTGGGTTGGAGTTTGTGTTCTTAAACAGCTAACAGAACTACATTAGCACTGCAGCTATATACAACTGGAAAGGTTTCTATGGAATATATTATGCCAGCTCTTAAAGAGAGACTTACATGGAGAGAGGAGAGTGAAGGGAAGAAGGAATCAAAGGCAGAATCAACTGCACAATTTTAATTTTTTTTTTTCTGTTAAGGTAAAATACATTTTTCAAGATAAAAAAAGGTTGCCCTATCAGCAGCAGTACCATGGATTGCTGTGGCCTTGTGTGAAGAACTGCACAGCCCTGGGGGAATTCTGTGATGCTGAACAGTGAATATGCTTGGAGGCTGACCTTTCAGTGGGGGCACAAAGATAACAGGAGTCCATCGCTTCTCAACCAGGCTGCCTATTTTCTCAAAACTAGAGTGACTTAATATGCTTGGAGACCTCACTTCCTCTGTCAGACTTGGCCAAAATTGACCAACAGATTGAAAGGTCACCAGGAAGCATAAAACATGAGCATATAAACCTCATTTCCTTTGGAAAATGGAAAAAAAAAAAAAAACCACCCAAAGCATTTTTCTGCACAATTCCCAATAAAAACTTACTGGTGGTGTTTTCTTAGACCTATTTATATCTGAAGAGAAAAAGAACAGCTGCAAAAAATCAAGCCATTAATGTGCCTTTCTCGGCTATTTCTTGCAAGCACAGAAATAATAAGGACTGTGACTTTGTAAGTAACATGCAAGCAGTTGTCATCTGCATATATGTGCAGAGCTTTAAGTAAAATGGAGTCCGAGAAGGATTTCTTCTAGGCTGCCAGAGTGTCTTGGCAACAAGAGAGGTCACAGACACTCCTTCCTCAGTAGCTTGTAGTTCTGTAGGAGTAATTAGTTTTAAAATTTAATCAAATTCTATTACAAATAAATGTCCATGCTTTGAGTTCCTTGACATGACTTACAACACAGATCAGAAAGAATACCTGAAGTACTGTGGTGCAGTTCGCAGCATCCCATTTCCCACATGCCTTAGGAAACAAGAGCAGACAGAAGGTAGTGAGGGCTGTGGGACTGCTCTCTGTTTTGATTTCATTCTGGTGTAAGATGAAGAAGACAAGCAGAGGGTTTGAATCAGGGCATGGCCTGGCCCCTAGGCTTTAGTGCATTGTCATTGATTCAGCGCTCCTGAATGCTGGTTTTTCACCACCGTAACACCATTTGTATCAGCAGCACTCTTAGAGCATACAAATGGGAGTGACACAACAGTGAGTCACAGCCCCTTTTTCCCTTTTTCCCCTAAATGCATATGTGCACATGATTTCCAAAATTAGAAAGGGTGGTGAAAGGTTAGTTTCAGGCTGTGCTATGCATTTGTTGAGCGACTTCACATTTTTCCAATGGAAAGCCCTTGGCTTTATAACCTCAGAGGCAGAGGAGGAGGTGAGTCTTGCCCGTGAGCTTCAGCACTGATTTTTCTGGGTCAGTGATAGTAACGAGGCTCCTGTTACTAGGCTCCTGGGTTTGTTTTCACTGGGGCAGGGATACTGAGTATATCATCAACCTGAAGTAAAATTAGCTCCTCTGATTAACACATTTTGTACTGCTGAATCTCAGCCAGTACATCGTTAATGAAAGGCTGTGAAATGTTGTAACACTTCCAGCACAAATATCTTTCCTCCTTTCCTCCAGAAGCACATGTAAGAAAATTTGGTGTTTAAACTGGTATCTCATCCTTCCTGTGCAGTGCTCTCTTCCTACACCACTGAATTCAGAAAGCAAATCCAGCACTTTTCTGCATACCCAAAAGCACCCTGACAAAGACCAAGACTGCAGACTTCCCCTGGAGGCTGGTGGATGTCCTTTTCCACTTCCTGCTGCTGCCATGCCTCCCCAGAGGCAGTTTCTGTTTCTACTCCCCTGCAGACCTTTTGCATCAAGGCTTCAGTGCTGGGAGCCATGGCATTCATTGAGGGAAGGTGCTGCTTGCTGCAGCCACGCCGGAAGAGACTGTCTTTGCTCACAGTTCTCTAGTCCAAAAGCTTTTTCTTTTCCATTTCCCAGAACTTGTTCTGACTTAGTCCTTGGCTTTTTGCACCACTGGTCTTTTGGTGTTTCACATTCCCCTTAACACAGCTGCACACAAGCCTGCACAAACCAGTAGTCCTCTGCCTATCCATTCCTTCTGAGTGCTTTTGCTTTGAAATGTACTGGCCATAAAGTTCTTTAATGTTCCTGTCACCAGACTCCACAAAGGAGTGCACAAAGGAGTGGCAAACTACCATCTTACATGACAACAACAAAGAGTGTGAGTGAGGAGTAAATATCAATTCTTTGGAAAAGACCTGGGGAGTTGGTGCAAATCTGGCTTTTCACTATGCCTAAGGGATTGAACAGGGCAGACCCAGTAGACTGGGAAGAAGCTCAAAAATATTAAGGCATTGGGAGGCTACAGCAAAAATGATTCGAGGAGCTGCAGAGCTCAGGGGAGCGCAATGTCTTGGTGAATGTAAAAGCTGAGCCCACTGATAGATCTGCTTGGTTCCCTGTTTTGCAGGTTCATGAAGACCCCAGATGAGATCATGAGTGGCCGAACAGACCGCCTCGAGCACCTTGAATCCCAGGAACTGGATGAACAAATATACCAAGAAGATGAGTGCTGAAGGAGGCCATGGCATGGCTGGCACAGTTTGGGTGGGGAAGCAACAACACAGAAGCAGTACTTGGGGGTTGCCGCTTAGCTTGAAGACCACGCAGGACCTGAAGCATCTTAACAAAACAAACTAATAGGCAGAAGTGGTGCCAGAAGTAAAGGGGAGAAAGCCTGGACTTATGCACTACTTCACTGTTCCTACAAAGTCTCCCTTGAGATCTTTTTTTCTTTTTGGTTTGTTTCAGTTTGGGGTTTTTTTTGTTTTGTTTTTTTTTGGTTTGGTTTGGTTTTTTCCCCTAATAAACATGCCGTTTGACTTTCCTTATCTCATATAGGATAAAACATCAGATTATGCTTCTTGGGGGCTGGGTGGGGGTGGTGTTTGGAAGGCTTTCCTATGGAAACAGAGCACTTATTTTCTGTGCAAGTCTCGTGACATTACACTGCATAAAACAATAGCATCACAGAAGGGATTTGCTCAAGGGTTCCAGTTTGCTTGGCTCAATTTACATCTGCTGCCACTGGGAAATGTGTTGAAGTAACCAAAACCATTCACCACACATATCTGTGAAGTGGAGTCACCCTGCAAGTGTGGGCTGAGATATCATCCCAGCAAGGCCTGGGCTCACAGCAACTCCTGCCAGTGGCTATTAACATGGAACATGGACCAAAACAAATCACCTAAGTGCTCCAGGGAGGAGAAAAATAAATGCGACAAACCTCTGCAATAGACTAATGTTGATGGTTTCCCTCTCTCTCTAGCAAGCAAGTGAAAGAGTGGAGTGGGGTGGCAGTCAGGAGGGGAAAAATACATATATATGTGTGTGTGTGTGTATGGCAAAAGTTCATACATATATTTGTATCAATGTAACCTCCACAGTGCAGAATTCCAGCTCAAAGGGTGCTGTAAAAAAAGCAAAAGCTGAAGCATCTGTAATTATAAAAGGGAGGGGTGCTTGATAGCAATTTTGGAGTGGAAGGTGAAGGTTCCTTACATTGTAGGGAGAAAGCAAAGGGACCCATCACATGGTCTGCATTACTCAGCGGCTTCTCCAGGATCATTTTGTGCTGCTGGAGAGGTAGGTGATTCACCAATTTAAAAACTGATGGTTAAAGACTAGAGACCAAATATTTGTACTTAAAATGGATTTGGGCTTTGTTTTGGGGATTTGTTGTTTTGGTTTTTTGTTTTTTTCACACTTCCTACTATTTATCCCCCACCCCACAGCTCTGCCATCAGGGGAACTGGTCTCAGCTTGAACACGATTCAAAAGACAGAGAAAAAAGAAACCTACAGCCATAGTGCTTTTTTGGGGTTTGGGTTTGTTCTGGTTGCAAGGTGCCTCTTTTTACACACCCTCAGTCTGGTTTGCTGCACAGTATGAGGCAAAGAGCTACACTTACTTTGGTCACTGGAAGCTCAGCTGTCCTTGATGCCAAATAGAAGAGCAACTCCCATTTCTTGTTATTGCATATTGCTTGGGCCACCATGGCAGGCAAGTCTGTAGTGTCTGGTGATATATCAGCAGAGGTTTTTTGAATGGAAGGAAGATCTGGCAGCAGAAATTATGCTTGTTAAGAGAGAAGATGTGTAAAGAACCAGTACAGGAATCACCTGGTGGCTGAAGGAAAGCACACAAACATCAGTTCATTTAAAAAAGAGTGCCTTTTATGGGAACTTAAATACTAGAAATGGAAAAAAAAAAAAACAACAGGCCAATCTAATCCCTTTAAATCAAAACCCAAGGTCCCCTCCCACCACAGAGCCTTTACCAGCTGTTAAAGCCACACAACATTTGGTCTTATTCCACGTTTAACAAAAAGGTTCCTCTATCCAGAAAAGAAAGGCACTTGGCAATGCATAGTGATGTCTGAGCTTAAACAGTTGGTCTGGGCTTGCAAAAGACTTTGTAGTGAGTCACAGGTCACAGAAGGAGCAGCTTGGTTAAGGGTGTAGGCATCTTCCAAAAAGGAGACATTTTCCAAAGCCAGTACCTGGCCAGTACCAAAGCCAGCTTTTCCCAGCTACAGCTTTTTTATTAACTCATAATCAATGTTACAGGTGCCAGCACACTGCATACTTGCCTTTTTCTGCCTCAAAACAAGCTAGGGGAGTGTGCATCAGAGAGATGAGAGACTTCAGTAGTTACAGTGCTGAAACCAAAGGTCTCTTGAAGCCAAAGGGCCAAGGAATTACTCTGCTCTGTCATGCTGCTCAAGGGCACCCAAGTTGCGGCCATGTCTCAGGAGCTGGGGTGAAGAGCTGACTACGAATGACGCATGAAGGGTGATCAGAAGAATCAATGTTAAGAATGCTTCTTGCTGGTTTCTTGTGTTTCTTAGGGTGCCCAAGTGGCAGAAAATGCTTACAAATACTTAAAGGGTGGATGTCAGGAAGATGGGCCCAGTCTTTTCTCAGTGGTGCCCAACAACAGGGCAGGGGGTAATGGTCACAATCTCTAACACAGGAAGTTCCATCTAAACATAAGGAGGAAATTCTTTACTTTGAGGATGCTGGAGCACTGGAACAGGCTGCCCAGAAAGGTTGTGGAGTCTCCATCTCTGTAGTCATTCAAAGCCTACCTGGATGCCATCCTGTGTAATCTGCTCTAGGTGACCATGGTCTGGCAGTGGGGCTGGAGTAGAGGATCTCCAGAGGTCCTTTCCAACCCCTACCATTCTGTGATTCTGTGAAAGAAAGAAAGTTTGTACAGAGAAAAACTGATACTTTTGACTGCCCTGGCTGTGACAACTGCATAACTCTGTTACTTTCTTTTGCTTGCTACAGCTACTGTGTGACCTGGTGAGAAGAAAATAGGATGATGAGGCCCTTCTATATAAAAAGTGCTCTGATAAGCCATGTAGGGTTTGTCACAGCTAAGATGCAAACTGCAAAACACAGGGAACAAAAGACAATCCACCAGTGCTGTCCCATAGGGAAATTGTGTCAGGGAAATTTTGTACAGGAAATGGTCACCTTTACCAAAAAATGGAATCACTTTCACCTGCAGAATCTAAATCAAATGGAAAATATATTTGGTGGCTGTTAGAAACTCTTCCAGCTCATAGGTAAAAGACATCTTAAGACCACCTCACCACCATAACCACAGATAATTTTTTCTCAAGGCAAATGATAGAATGAAAACAGCCTTTGAAGCTGGAGCAGGTCAATCCCACAAGGATCCTTCCTGGCTGATGCTGTCCCCTGTCTCCTGTCAGGCCTGTGTGGTGCAGCAGGGGCTTAGGATCTGTTGTGGGAGTTGCAGAATCTGAACTGCCTGTTGGGTCTTGGAAAGACGTTTACTAGGTATGACTAAAGAAACCAGGCTAGAGCAGCTGCAGCAGACAGATTCCCATCTACCTCACATCCAGCTGGCAGATATGTGGAGCACAAACACAGCATTAACATAACAAGCTCCAGGACCGGTTGTGGCCTGGCTGGGCTAGTTGAAGGTAATGCTGCCTTTTCACTGACCCTAACTCCCACCTTTCTGCCCCAGGTCCTGAGTTCCCAGGGTAGAAGTTGCCAGCAGCAAACTATCCAGACTTTCTGCCTTTGCCATCAAAGGACTCCACAGGAGGAGTCTCATCCTTGGAGATGTGCAAAAAGACATCTGGACACGATCCTGGGCAGCTGGCTTAAGGAGGAGGGGTGGGGAGTTGGATCAGATGTCCTCTAGAGGTCCTTTCCAGCCTCAACACCCAACAGAAGATCTTCACACTGTATAGTTGAGTGGTACCTTCATTGCCATCAACTTGCTGCAAGTCTGAACAAGCTGCAAGCTGGTCAGGCAGGACATGCTGCAGTTCCACAGCACAACGTTTTCTTGACTTAAGGTTGAAACCTTTTAACTGCCTCTTCATCCAAAGAACACTACAGGGGGCCCTCTTCATCACCATTATGTTGCTGCCACCCTTCTCAGACTTCAAACTCTGCATTCTTCAGATCTCTGTCAGACTGCAACTGTGTGCAAATCCAGAATGCTTCCGTTTGAGGTCTTTTTTCTGTTTAATAAAATTCCAGTCTGTTTTTATTGATGATGGCTTTTTGGTTTTTTAAGGTGTGGGGCTAAGAGACTAAATCAAATGAATGTAACAAAAACAAAGCCTGTTCTCAGGGCCAGTGAGTTGCGAATAATTTTTTTAATGCCTGTAATTACATCATCTGAATAAAAAAAAATTAATATAAAAGTGGGAATGCCAATTTTTGCTGGTGCAATCATTGCTATGAGGTCCTTTCTCTTTAAAACCCATGGTACCCCAGAATCTAGAGCACACAGTAGCTGTTTGCAATCAGGAAAAGAAACCTGCAGGCTTTCCATGCCTAAACATGTATGAAGGGTGCCTGACTCTTCCCTGGAAAGCATGGTTCAGAGAAGTTAAGGCTGTCTCTTGGAGCATTTACTTTGCAGCCTTCCCTGAAAAATAAGCAGAGCACCCCACTAGAGTGCAGATGGGTCTACCTGGTTCTCTTTCCTTCTCTTGGAGAGGCTATAGAATCAAAAAGTCAAGGAAAATTATGTGGTGTGATGACTGTTACATCATTTTTATGCTACCAAACAGGATGGGTCAAGGAGAGTAGGAGACCTTCCTGTAGCATGCATTGCTGCAAATAAGTCTAGAAACCCTGCCACTAGCATGCTGATCTTCCAGCACAGGGGGATCTTATTTTCCTATCTTCATCCTTAACCAGGCACAGCACAGGGATGCTGAGTGCTTAGGGAATAGCAAGGTGAGGTGGCACAAACTGCTGAGGGCTGTCCGTCACTGCTCACCTCACGGCAGTCCTTCTCTCCTGCAGAGTGGTGCCTATGGCAGTGTGAAGTCCCTGGAGGGTTTCTTCACAGTGCTGCTCCAGACAGGTGCCACCAAACACTATGGCAAACAGCGCTGGTCAGTGGTACACAGGAACTACCTACAGCTTTATGGTGTGAGGGATTTGTGTTCAGTTAAATTGTTTGAATCGAGCTATGGCTCAGAATGACCCCATGGTAATTTGGCTGATCTATGAGCTAGCCACTCAGCTGCTCCTTGCTCCATATTTGTTCTTGGCTTTCTTTCACCGTTGATTTCAAACCAGGAGGCAAAGGAGTAAGCACTAAACAAACTGCTCTCTGAACCATGACATCAAGCAAGAAGGAAACGAAAGTGTGTTGCTCCTCAGTTCAGTCCTTTCAGGCCGTTTCCCTTGATTTCAGAAGAGTAAATAGATGGATCCTTCCTTACTGCTTTCTGTGCACTCTGAACAGCAGCAGACAGTGCAGGTTGAAGGCATACACAGAAATTACTGGGTTTGGGCTATTGCACCAGTAAGGATTAGTCTCAGCTCAAGAACTGGGCTCGAGCCCAGAGATGTTTTAGAAACCATCCTTTGGAGACTCCAGGACAGAGGAGGCCCAGCAGTGCACACCCAATGCATCTTCCTCTCCCCTTTTTAGCTGTAAAGGAAAGCTCCTGGGCCAACCCCAGTGTGGACATCATGAGTGATGCCTATATTTGCAGACTGCAGCTACCCCAGGCATGCCAGTGCATGCTTCTCCATAAGGCTGACCAGCAGAGGTTGCTCAAGTATGTCAGAGAAGACCTCAAAATTTGTCCATGCATCCCCAGGATTTACAGAGGCTGCCAGTGAGGTACTGACAGCAGCACTTTTGAATTATGTAGAAACTCACTGTATGTAGAAAATCTGTACTTAACAGAAAGGTTATCACTTTCCCCAGATGAGACTCCACCTGTGAGGGATAACCAAGCATGCATGTGTGCTTTTCTTTCCCCCTTCAAAGGCTTGCACTGATTCAGATGATCCTGACTTCAGTTTGAAAACCAAGCAGCTCCTGAGTAATGGCAGAAAGAATGGTGTCAGGAGGACACAAGGAGAGAGAACACAAACTGCTAGGGTAAAAAGGCAAACACAAGCATGCTGCATTTGTCACCTGAACAAAGAATTGGTGTGTTGGTGGAAACATTCCAGTAACACAGGATCAAGTGGAGGTACAACATGTCAGCTCTCACCCTACTGGATTCTCATGTACCAGGGATCTGCCAGCTACACTGGATTCACCCTTGGCACAACCTTGCCAAGTTGTGCAGCACAAAGCAGCATCCATTCTCACCCCATGCCAAGTCCTGCAGAACTGGAAGTCCTGCCAAATGAAACTTGACAGACTGGAGAGCTGGGTGGGGAGAAACCTAATGAAATTCAACAAGGGAAAGTGTAGGGTCCTGCATTAAGGGAAGAACAATCACATGGATGGACACATGTTGGGGGCTGGAGAGCCACTCTATAGAAAAGGACCCGGGAGTCCTGGTGGAGAACAGGACAACCATGAGCCAGCAATGTGTTCTCCTGGCCAAGCAGGCCAATGGCATCCTGAGATGCATTAAGAGAAGTGCAGCAAGCAGGTCCTGGGAGGTTCTCTTCCCCCTCTACTCTGCCTTGGTGAAGCCACAGCTGGAGTATTGTGTCCAGTTCTGTGCACTCCAGCTCAAGGACAGGGACTTGCTGGAGAGGGTACAGAAAAGGGCTACAAAGATGCTGAGGGGACTAGAACATCTCCCTTGTGAGAAAAGACAGTAGAAATTTGGGCTTTTTATTCTGAAAAAGAGCAGACTGAGGGGGATCTCATCAATGCCTATAAATACCTAAAGGGTGGGGTGTCAGGAGATTAGGACCAGGCTTTTTACTGTGGTTTCCAGTGACAGGACAAGGGGTAACAGACACAAACACAGGAAGCTCCACCTAAACATGAGGAGGTCACATAAAGGCTGACAGATCATTGGAACACACTGCAATCTCTGGAGACATTCAAAACCTGCCTGGACATGTTCCTGTGTGACCTCTCCTAGGCAAACCTGCCTTAGCAGGTGGGTTGAACTCCATCTCCAGAGGTTCCTGACAACATCTAGCATTCTGTAATTCTGTGAAAGCCACTTAGTAGAAGAAAGGTGCCCTACTTAATGAACTGCTCCAGAAGTGGTCGACCATACACTGCCATCCCAACAGACCCAGCAAGGAGGAAGAGGGTGGGGTGGGAGGAAGGAAAGTGATGCAGCCCAGTTCAAGATCTCTCCTCACTGGACAGCCTTCTAAAAGCCCAGAAGAGAGTCAGATTGATTCTGGAGGATGTGCTTCCCATCAAATACTTCCAAAAAAGGCAAGAATGTGAGGTGCCAAGAAATCAATGCCAGGGCAGCTCCAGCACAAAATCTAAGATAGGGCTGTGCCCACTGGTGAACAAAAACACCTCAGCTTCTTTATTCTAGGCTTTTCCTACCTATTTTCCCCAATCAACTAAAAAAGAGGATCAAAAGACTGTCTATCCACCTTCATCCCTTCAGTTCACTCTTTCCTTACCTTGCTCCCTCAGGAAAGGGGAGCAGCACACAGATACTCATCAGCCAGCTCTCCCTTGCACACAGAGATGTTGGTGTGCCACGAACAGCAGCACATGCCTTGTGGCTGAGCATGTGGGAACCTGCCACACACCAGCCCACTCACTCAACCCGAGTTTGGTCCAACAGTGGCAGAGTCACCAGTGAAAGAAATGCTGTTTCACATAGAATCACTGAATCACTTTGGTTGGAAAAGACCTTTAAGATTACCAAGTCCAACCATTCTCTAACTCTACCAGGTCTGGTCCTAAACCGTCTCTTAACACCACAACTCTGCCTCTTATGAAATGACTCCAGCAATGGAGACTCAAACACCTCCCTGGGGAGCCTATTCCAGAGTTTGAGAACCCTTTTGGTGAAGAAGTTTCTTCTAATGTCCAACATAAAGCTCCCGTGGTGCAGCTCTTGTCCTATCACTTGTTTCTAGGGAGAAGAGACCTACTCCTGCCTCACTCCAGCTTCAGGTAGTTGTAGATATCAAATAAGTCTTCCCTCAGCCTTTTTTTCTCAACTAAACGACCCCAGTCCCCTCAGCTGCTCCTCATGTGGCAATAAAGTTGCACCCCTGCTGTCATGGCCCTCATTTTCTCCAGTGGTCGGCAGTAACAGTGCTTAATGAGTGTCCTCCCTAGTCTATTGTCACTGTCTGCTTATTGCCCATCTCCCCACCCACAACCTGCCCCTGGTCAGACTCGTTGTATGCAACAGCTCACTCCGCAGGACACTCATTTCTTCTTGTGGTCTTGCAGACTGAGGCAGGCAAAACCTGGACAAAAAAAATCACCTGCTAGTTGCTAAAGGGAACTGGAGCACTGCCCAGGTTTACTTCAGTGCTGTCTATTTCTCAACAAAAGAGCATGTCAGCCTCAGCAGAGCACCCAGCGCATTCCACCACAGAACCGGGCTGATATACCCAGAGCACCACCGTACTCCAGCTGGCTGGCACCACTGTACTTCAGCAGGCTGATGCACCCAGAGCACCAGACCACACCAAGCTGGCACCCACAGAGTGCAACCAACATTTAAAGGGAAAAAAACACAAACTCCCTCCCACAAGACAAAAAGAGGTCATTCTGACCGATGGGATCAGCTGTAAAAGCTGCAGGGACACATCAATCTTTCTGCCTCCCGCTAACACCTGTGCACAAAGTTTCTCAGCATCTCCAAGTGCTACAAACCAGCCGCAACAGGAAGGGCTCCAACTGCTCAGGAATTAGAATTGATCTCCTGCCGCCTGGCCCGATAAACGCTCTTAGCCTGGGGTTGTTGACTCGAAGCCAAGCTCTGTTAAACGGACAAAGTTTTCGAGTCAGCTCTTCCCAGTGTTTGACAAGGTAAAGGGAAGGAAATTGAGTGAAGGCAGCTCAAACAAAGCAGGTACTGTGTCCCCTGAGCTCTGCAAAGATGGGAGCACATGACCTCAGAAGTGAGGAAGAGAGGCAGAAATGGCTTCAAAGCTGAGGCAAGCAAAGAGTCAGTTTGGATGCCCACAAAGACAAAAGCTGGGAGTGTCCACCACAAGCTTTTGACTTTCCTTTCCATGGGCAGAGCCAAGGTCTGCTTGGCCAAGGCATGCTTACAGAATACAAAAACCAGTCTCAATCCAGAGACCTGCAGAATGAGGACTCCACCTTCACTGCAGCAAAGGTTGATCCTCCCCTGCATTAAAACCTGACTCTTCCTTTCTAATTCTATCCAAACTCTACTTCCAACCATGAGTTCTCACTATGCTTTTCTTCAGTAAATTCTGTAGACCACAGTATTCCCACCCATATGTGAACATCCTTCCTGACTGCAGCCAATACAACTCAGAACCTGCTGGGTTTTCCACATAAATAGGCAGAATACAAGGGAGGAACTGAAGCTCCAGTTCCCAGCTTGGAGAGCTGTGAATCACAGCCACACTTGCTTCTTGGGGTACTGTCTGAGCTGGTTCTGTGAAAAAGGCTCCAGACAGCACATCAGTCTCTTGGGAACTTGGCTGATAGGAAACAGAAAGGAGAATGGAAGAAACCCACATTTAAGTGCCATTGTGGTGACACAACAGCCCAGATGACATGATAACCATGCTTCTTCCACCCCTCCAGCTAGGGTGGGAGGTTTCGTGCCCACCTGGGAACCACCCCGGGGAGATTGTCAGCAAATACATAAGCAAAAGAGGCTGCCTGATCCCTTCTTTCCTTTCAAAACGTTCTTGGTGAATGCTCTTGGGAACATGCTGTCTCACACACAAAGACTTCTTCCTCTTTGCATACCTCCCTGACTCACATCCCAGTTTACTCCTAAAAATTCAACAAGCAACAGCAATTAACAGGCGACCAAATTTCACCCAGTGAGAACTTCACCCAGCATTCGAACGACACAGTGAAACTCACTGCTGAAATTTCCTGAGCATTACACAGCAGAGGAGGAAAACAAACCAAACAGATCTTCTGTTCCAGTGCTAACAATTTCACGCATGAAATGACACCTTTGCTCTGCTAAAGCCAAAGGAAATTAGGGTGTATTAAAAGCTGCTTGACACAGAGATCTGGGTGGTGTCCACCAAAAATGTCCTACCCAAGAAAAACTGCGGGTTTGCTACAAGAATAAAGCTCAACTCCCACAGCAGCCTTCTCGACCAAGCCAATTCCCACCCCAGAGTAATAAACACAGCCATTTGTTTTGATGATACTTTGAGGAGACCTGGTTTCAGTGCTGACATCCACCAACTCCCAATACAGATAAACTGACAGCACAAAAGCAGCCTCAGACCCAGTTATCAAGGACTCAGGCATCCAGGATTGTCAGGTCCTTGTGTTTTCAAATTAGAAGAGTTTAATTAGAAATGTCTTCCCACCAAAAAATAAGTCTGGTGTACAAAAAATCCACATCTACTTCATAACAGTAAGCCAAGTCCATACAGAACATATGGCCCAGTTTCCAGGAGGACTGATTAAGCCCCAGTTTTCATTGAAGTCAGCAAGTGGGTGTGCATCTGGAAGCTGAACCCTCCTTTAGGCTCCTAAATCTGATGATTCTTTATGTCTGCATATTATTAAGGGTGTCTTCCAATGCTCCTTCTAGATGTCTCAGACGTAGTAGCTCTTCAGAAGTTTTCCTTGCCTAATGTCAAGGTCCTGCCCCATCTGCATGCTTGGCCACCCTCTTTGCTGCCTTATACCTCTGAAGTAGCCTAGCTTAGGGAAGTTGTGTTCAGCAGTGGACAAAGGACTAGGTAAGTGACACCCCTTGGAGAACTTCAGTACAAAGACTGGTCTCCATAGAGGCAGGGCAGGAACAAAGCACAAGTGCCATTTGAGGTACCCAAGACATAAGCACAGGACAAAGTGGGACATGCTGGAGACATGCTTCTGGTTTGGGAAATACAGGTTATAAAGACACACCAGAAAGGGGGGATAAATTAATAAGAAATTCTTTCCAGTGAGAGTGGTGAGACACTAGAACAGGTTGACCAGGGAGGTTCTGGATGCCCCATCTCTGGAGGTGTTCAAGGCCAGGCTGGATGAGGCCTTGAGCAGCCTGGTCTAGTGGAAAGTCTCCCTGCCCATGTGGTGGGACAGGGCAGGCCGGTTGGAACTAGATTATTTTTTAAGGTGACTTCTAACCCAAACCATTCCATGAATCTATGACTCTTTTACCTTCATGGCAGCTGACCCAACAGAGACCTTTTTAGGTGACGTTTGGGAGAAAAGCTGTTGAGTTGCCTTGGGATAAACTCAGCTCTTGTGCTCCAGACCATCAGCAAAGGGTTGGAGGAGTGCTCTAAGTGCAGTGTTTGTGGCTGAAGCAAATGTGGACAGCATGGGGAAGGAAAGAGGTGCCAAGAAGAGAGCATAGAGAGCACGGCTATGAGTGCAAGAAGCTGCTGCAGAAGAGTCAATGTTTATCCCAAAGAATTTTAGAAAGAAGGAAACATTTTTCATTTGGTCATAAGTCTTTCAGGAAATTATTCCTTTCTCCAATGAAACCGTTTTCTTTAAATTCAAAACAACTGTTTTTCTCTTGGGCTTTGTTTATAAAAGAAGGAAGAGTTTCAGTTCTGCCCTTTTTCATTTGTCTTCCACAATATGTCAACAGAGCCTCACATCTGGGGCTGAGGAGTCATTTCTTGTAAAGAAATTAAATGAAAAAAAAAAACAAAACAACAAAAAAAAACCCCAAACCCCAGAAAGTGTCCTGAGGCTTTGCTGAGCACCTGTGGCTACTGCTGGGGAGAGGAGGAGAGAACAATCCTGCTCCTCTCCACCTGTTGTAGATGGGCACGAGGTTATTTGTAATTAACTCATTAGAGCCAAAGGCTGACTGCCAGAAAAACAAATGGGAAAATCAACTGATTCACCTCTACAAGTGCTATTTAAGCACTCAGAAAATGAACATCTTCCGTCTCAAGTTCACTCCTGCTTTTTTCCACTTCAATACTTTCTGTGTAAGATAGGTACTTCTTGTGTGTTGCGGTCGCTTGGGGTTTGTGTGCAATGGCTGAGCAGTTTGCAGTCCACAAAATAACCATCCTGTCATCTTGTGCTCTTTTATCTCCCATTTCACAGCAGTATTGCCAGCAACCCTAGGAAGCCACAAAAATCCTTCACAGGCCTTTTGCTATGACTGAGGGCTCATAACCTGGTCTATTGCCTAAGCCCAGCTTCCCCAAGGAGTTTGTTCCTTAAAGGAGACTCTAACCTTCACTGGGACTTGAACCAAGAGGTGTCACCTCTGGCTTCGTGGATTATCTCAGTTGCTGTGGTAATATCATGACCAATCAGGGAAACTATTTGGTTGTAATTTAAATCTTAAAATGATAAAACAAACCAAAACTGAATACGAATCATATGCCATGGACCCAATAACTGCCCCTGAGCATGCAGGCCACCTTCAGCATCTACAGAAATTAACAGTGTCTTAAGGTGCAACCACACTGAGAACATATCACTGTGAATGCATCTGACTACAGGAGTATGAAAGAAGAGATGTTAGCCTACCAAGAAGCAGGATTTGTTACAAAACAGCAGGAGACAACACACCACCTCTAGGAGCATCTGCAGAAACAGGAGGAACACACAGCTGTGAATGAGGCTAACAAGGGGGATAAAAAGAACAAAAATAATGTTGAAAGCTTCCCAACTTTCCAGCTCTAACTGCTCCTGTAACCTCTGGAGCAGTCAGTGGACCCTGGCTTACCCTAAGTGACAGCAAGGAGCCTCTCTCCAACATCTTCAGTCACAAATGTGGCCCAGGTCGTCCCACGTGTTCCCACCACCATCCCAGTGCCAGCATCAGCCCTTTGGTAGCCAGCATGCATACTGATCTAGGTGAAAATAACCTTGAGCCAGCTCTCTGTACCCATCTGCTTCCCATAGAACTCCATGCCATTTTCTGTTTCCTGTCTAACCACCTGTCCCCACCCAACACAGATCCACAGCAATTCACTTTGATCAAACCAGGCTGAAAAAACAAATTCCTGGGACATGGCATGGTCTTTGCACAATGCAGAACAGCAAAGCTAGTAGCTGTGCTGCTATCTGAGCAGATGTGGGCAGCTGGCAGATGTGCTTCAAAAGATCATCTACATGCACAGCTATCAGCCTTTAAACTGCAGCCCTCACCATTTATTTTTTCCCTTTTAGTTTTGCCTCAGCACAATTGTTCTTTGCAACCATCTGAGAGCAGCCAACTAATTCAGGTCTGCTTCAGAAAAGCCAATAGCTCTCTGTCTAGGTGCTAATGCCTTTCACAGATGCACAGAGGAATGAGAGCAGGGCAGAGGAATGGCAGCAGGGCAGAGGAAGACTGAAGACACAAGCAAGAGCAAGAGACACTCCCATGGTTTGTACAGGGAGCCTCAGTTCCCATGGCCAGCCCCTGCCATCTTTCACAGATACTGCCTCTTGACTCATCAGGCAGCACCATCTCTCCCCAGAGAACACCACTGCCCTCCACTGGTGGTCTCTTGTGGCAAGACCACCCTATGTGTAGGCTTTAGAGAGAAGCCTCATCCTTTTCAAGATAAAATTCCACGAGAAAAAGAGTTCACTTCAGTACAAGTTACATCTGATTATCTAAAACACATCACAGTCTCCCGCCTGCTTCCTTGGCACTGCACCATGCACTTCCAGCACTCTCCATAAAACGGTCTTTTTTGTCTTGGCTAAGGAGTTGGCCACAGAAGTAACTACCTCTACAAAAGACAGCTGTAATTCCCAGGCTCTGAAATCTGCAGGATATTTACTTGCCAACTCCCACCGCTATTTTGATCTTCACAGCCTCAGTGAAGATGAGCTGGGGGGAAGATGACGGCTATTGCAAGCTAGATGGGTGTTGCTCTGCTCACATAGGCAGCAGGCGCTTTCTTAATGTCCCTAATAACCACTAGGCAATTCCACCTCCCCTTGTGTGGTGAAGCCCAAGAAAAACACTGAGGGGATTTTGAGGCTTCACTTTTGTCATCTAGTATCATGTGAGGAACTCTCATTGCCACAACCACATGTGGGAGCTGCCTCCAGAAATCCCCTAAATGTGACCACTTGCTTGTGCAGGCAGCAGAGCCACACTGTGCAAGAGACCTCTACCCTGACCATTTCTCCTGGTGTACTCCCCAGCACTTCCCTGATTTGACTTATTCAAGCACACGATGAAAACAAACACAATGCCACCAAATAGCCCTGGCTCCTGGTCCTTCTGCTCTGTTCTTCCCTTAAATGTTTCACTCATTAATTCCACGTAGCCCTACAGGCTGCTGAGGGTGTTTGCATCTTTGCACAGATACTACAGTAAGTGTGCAGCCCCTTGATAGTTGACAACTTTAGTCTCCCCTGCTGAGCCCTACAGTAAAGCACAAGTGTCTGCCAAAGACAAATTAATTTCCTTATTTTCCCTCCCCTCACAAGGAGGTGAGAAGGGTATTGCAATAGGTGTTGTACTCCCCACCCACCTTTTTTTTCACTGCCAAACACATTGCATCAGGAACAATTAGAAAAGGTTTCTTTGTGTGGGCCCTTAGACCACATATAAAAAGCAGAAACATTTCTCTTCTTAAAAACAAACCAACCCCAAAGCAGCCCCCTTATGATCCCTGGACTAGCTTCCAGGGAATCAGTTCAGTTGATAAGCCAAGGAATACTACCAGTGGGATAGCTACTGCCATAGATGCAGAGATGATCTCCCAACCTTTGGAAAGGGGAAAAGGATGCTCAGGAGCTGTTTATTCCATCATCAAGAAGACAAAGATAGAAGGAGGAAGAGCTTTTTGAGAGTTATAGATGCACACACTCACCACAGAAGGAGATTGTGGGAAACAATAGCCTAAGTCTGCCACAGCTTCTGCTTCTGACAATGCTGCCGTGTTGCTCCCCAAAGCACCTTCCCAGGAAGCAGGGCAGTACAACCCAGTATGATAAACTGGCACAGCAGGAATGAAACCAAATTGACATTAATCAAACACTTGGCCTAAGGTGAAGACGGGAACTGCAGCAGCCATTACCACCACTGCATGCAAGAGCACAAACTTGGCAGAAATTAGCATGAGAGCCCCGCTAAGATCCATGTGTGGTGCTTATCAGACAGACTGAAAGCAGTAGGAGACAGGTGACATTTAGAAATTCAGGCAGGTGCAGGTAGTACCCTTCCAAAACAACATCCTTAACTAGAAGAGGTGCTTAGTCTGCAGTCTGAGTTGTGACTTGGGATAGATGGTCCAGCACATGCATAACACTCTGTGAGCACATGAAGATCATAGAAACAGAGAATCATTTTGGTTGGAAGAGATCTTCAAGATCCTATAAAATCTAAGTTCAAACAGTTTCTTCATTTTTGTTCATGCAGTCGCTCTGATGGTGCTCAGACTTGTTCTGCACACCTATATAAAGCATATGCCAGCTGCCAGTGCCACTCTAATCACCATCTCACAGGACTTCACAGAACTACCAGTAGCTGAGCTGCTGGGCTGGAAGTTTGTACTCTTGGGATCTAAGTGGAGTTAGTCTCTCCAGTGGCATGGGACCACGATCTGTCAGGAACTGTGATAGTCCAGCTGGAGGTGAGACCAAAGAGACAAATTTTAGCCCCAACCTTGCATCTAGGACCCCCCAGGAGACTGGCATCTGGGTTTTGTTCAGGATCAAATACATGCAAGAACTTTGCTTCAGAGGTTTGACTGTGATGAGGTGGACCTGAGCAGGGCAGAAGCCCTTGCTTACAGTTTATGCACTTCCACCTGCAGCCCCTGGCCAAGGACTGATCCCAGCAGCCTTCACCCTCAACCTACTGTGCCTATGCCAGACTGTCACCACCTTGCCAAGGACTTTGGTGTCCTGTGCTTCTCCAGTTCCAATGCAGCCTCACCCAGAACTGCTGGCGTCAGCAGTGGTGGCAGTAGCTCCAACAAGTAGCAGACACCAAATTATCACAGAAGGTTATAATTTTCTCTCCTCTAACACAAAATAAAATGCTCCCCACCTTGCTGCCAGCAACTCTAACCACATCACAAGCAAGGAGGAATCTACAGAAGTATTCAAAACATCTGGATGTTGTGCCACCACAGCAATTAAATCTGCATTCACTTTCTCACACAGTGCCTGGAGCGAAACAGACTGCATGGTGGGGCAGAGGAGGACACGGGGTGCTAATCTTGGCTTCCTTGTAGCCCATCTCTATGTTGCAATCTCTGAAACCATCCATAGCTAAAGGACTTGCTCCAGGCATCTGGTTCACCATCTCTGGAGTGAGCATCTTTCTCTTTGGTGGGCAAGCCATGCCAGGAACATCCTGTACTCAGAAGAGCCTGCAATGCTTGGGGCTGCCTCTCCTTGATTCCACCTTTAGCTGCCTTTTTTGTAGCTGAGATGGAGCTATGACTGAGCAGGGCTGGGGAAGGTGAACATCCTCCACCACATGGCCAGCAGCTTTGAGAGAGGTCTGTGGCATGTCAGACTGTTCACCTCTGCCTGGCTGAGCCACCTGCTCCAGACCTGTGGCTGCTACCTGGACGAGGCACAGGGAGGCATCCCATTCTGGGTGAGCAAGGACATTGGTACAGCTGAGGTACTTGGAAGCGCTCTTCTCCTTGAAGCCTGCCAACACAGGTCCGTCAGCTCCTTCCTTCCTTGTGCACACTACAGAGCAGGGCTTTCCAGCAGGGGATTTATTGATGCTTATAAATATCTAATGGGCATATGACAGAAAGATGGGGCCAGACTCTCTACAGTGGTCCCCAGTGACAGGATAAGGTGCAACAGGCACAAATTAGAGCACAGGAAGGACACAGGAGAAAACTTCTTGGAGGGTGACAGAACACTGTTGTGGATTTTCCTTCTCTGCAGATATTCCAAACCCTCCTGGATGCAATCCTGGGCAACCTGCTCTAGGTGAACCCACTTTAGCAGAGGGGTCAGACTAGAAGTTCCCCAGAGGTCCCTTCCAAGCCCTATGTATGACTATCCAACCACTTTTCTGTGACTTTCCAACCCACAGAAAAGGCTGGAGATTCATGCCTTAAACTGGCCCCAAAAAAAACTCACTTGGAAATTCCTCACCACCAGTCATTTCCATGTCCAAACTTTTCTGTCACCACAACCAAATTTCCAGGGAGTCAAGGAGAATTACACTCCTGTGAACCCAAGGAAGAGGTTCCTGCTGCAGGACTGCACAGGCACTTCCCAGCACATTTTGCTGTCTCTAATCCGTGAACAAAATGCCAAGCCAGCATCCAAACACAGCTTGGATTACCTCCCAGTCCATCACCCTTAGGGTCATGCTGCTTTCAGTACCTTTGGACAAGGCAAATACTCTCTTGAGTATTCCATTTATTTAAAGTCCACAAATACCTTTTTGTTCCACCTGATTTCATCACTTGGTAGAACTATGCTCTTTGCAGCATGGGTAATCTTGGCTTTACGCAGATGTGCACTGCCTAATAAAACAGGGCCTTGCTTACTCACTGTGGTTCCTAGAAGTTAATTCAATAGAAAAAAAGAACAGTTTGGCAACTTGGCAACCAGCCAGTTTACAAATCAGTAACCAACTAGATGTAGTTAAAATCCTCTGTCCAGGTTCAGCTGGACAAATTATTTTTGAGAATACAGTGTTTCCTGAGAAAACAGCATCACGGATGGGCTAAGAACTGCAGGTCTAGGTCAAGTGAAGCAAATAGTTTCCTGTTTCAACAGGAAAAACAACAAACAAACCCACACCACAAACAAACTAACTAACTAACTAAAGCAGGAAAAAAATTACAGCATTGAAAAACTTTAGTCTGGCATAATTGAAAATTATTTCTTCCAGAAAAGCCAAATGGAAACTTTTTTACTTTTTCATTTTGGGATGGAAAGTTTCACATAAAGGTTGACTTCAAATGCTAAAAGTAAGATACTGAATACCAGGAGTAAGAAAGAGACTATCCCACTCTGGATCACACACAGCATTTCATGATAATAAAAAATATTTAGTTTGTTGGGGTTTTAAAAATTAATTTATTTAATTTTTCTAGGGGGAAACATTCTGACCTCCTTTGCCCTGACCCAGCACTTCTCTCCAAAACATTCACCTTGGCCACTGAGCAAAAACATCATCACCTCACCACTGGGTTTTGCAAAAACCACAAACAGCTTGTAGTATATCTTCAAGACTAGAACTTAGAATTTGTGTGGACAAGCAATGACAGAGAATTGACTCAGTATGTTTAGGAACACAGGAGAGGCAAGAAGAGTCAGAAGGAAACTGTAGGTCTTTTGATCTGCACTTTCCTGTCAATGTATACAGTTAAGTGTGGATGTCACTGACTGGGATGCCTTTTTTCTCCTGCTAAATGATCCCTTCACTCTCTTCTCAGAGTCCATTGGAGGAATGTTTTACAATCACAGCATTATGAATACAGGAAAATGAAATGCAGAGAGACTTTTCAGCTGCGTTTACATAATAAGAAGCCTGCAAATTTGGGGTGTCTGTATTTTCTGCTGCCTGACTTCAGATACCCACAGCCTGATTTGCATAACTATTATGTACCCAGAACTCCTACTGAGATCAAAAAACCCAGCTCAGTGTCTCTTCAAAAACAGGGTGCTGGCATCCAAAAACAGACACACAAACTCAGCACATTTTTTCCAAAAACTGGGTCCACACCCCTCATCTGAGGTGGCCATTGAGCAGTTCCTGGCATAACCCAGCTCAATTTCTACTTCTACAAAAATCCAGCAAAACAATTGTAATTACAATTTTGGAAGCAGGATGTTTTTTAAATTGCCCTGATTTGAGGCATCTCAGCCCAAGGGAAAGTTGCAGGTCCTCCTGTAGGGAGGCAAGCCTCTGGTATAGGCTGCCCCAGGTTATGGATACCTCCTCCCTGGAGGTGTTCAAGGCCAGGCTGAAAGAGGCCTTGAGTAGCCGAGTCTACTTGAGAGGCATCCCTGCCCAAAGTGGGGAAGTTGGGGCAGATGATCTCTGAGGTGCCCTCCAACCTGAGCCATTCTGTGATTTCTTCTAGAGCCCAGAAGTACTAAAATTGCTCCACGCCCTTGACACACTGCCCTCACATGCATACATATACACAAGCACAAGATCAATTGGTTTAGGTCAAGCACCATGAGGATTTTCTGAGGAGAGACTCATCAAAGTTGAACAAGGAGTCCATTTTGTTGATTTGCCTTCACCATGCTGTGAGGTGGGTGCTGACCACACAGTCTGTTTGTTCACCACCCTGCTGTCAGCAAGCTGCAGCGAACAGGTGGTCTGTGGCCAAAAGGAAAAAGAAAAGATTTAACAACACTTCCTGCTTTTCTGGGAGCAAGGGGGACTCCAGAAGGTTCTACACTATCTGCAACATCAACCTGTATAGTTTTGCTTATTGATGTGCTTTGTTTCAAGTAGATGGAGGCATTTGAGTTTGGCTCAGAGAAGGAGCGTATATTGCCAGAGTTTGGCAAGGGCAATGTCATGCCCACGTAGCCTAATGGCTGGCGGCTATCCAGCTGTGGCAGGACTGCTGGGTGATTGCTTTCATGTATTTTTTGTTTCATGTTCATCACTCTGGCATCTGAGCAATTTGCATCTTGGTTCAGCAAGAACATTGTGAAGAGGAAGGGTGAGAGGTTGAATGCTTTACAGTAGGGTGGGGTACAGAAACAAGCTAAGTAGATTTCATCTAGCCTTGTTTTCAACTCCAATCTTCATCAAATGAAGCTCAATAGGCAGGCAAATCTGCTGCAGCTCATGGAAATGCAGTGGCAAGGTCATCACCCAAGAAGAAAAAACAGAACCCCAGGAACTACAGAGCAGTCAGGACCCAGGAACTACAGAGCAGTCAGTTTCACCTCTGTGCCTGGAAAGATCATGGAGCAGGTCCTCCTGAAGGCTCTGCTAAGGCAAATGGAAAACAAAGCAGAGGTGATTGGTGGTAACCAGCATGGCTTCACCAAGGGTAAATCATGCCTGACAAATCTGGTGGCTTTCTATATGAAGTCACAACAGCAGTGGACAAGGGAAAGGCAACTGATGTCATCTACCTGGATCTGAGTAAGGCATCTGGCTCTGTCCCACATGACATCTTCATCACCAAACTGGAAAAACACAGACTTGATGGGTGGAGCACTGCTGGATAAGGAATTGTCTGGATGGTGGCACACAGAGAGTGCTGATCAAGGGCACAATGTCCACCTGGACACCAGTGACAAGTGGCATCC
>VWZI01014759.1:328462-358320 GCA_013396835.1 Psilopogon haemacephalus
ACTGTGTGCTGGGCTGCATCAAGAGCAGTGTGGCCAGCAGGGCAAGGGAGGGGATTCTCCCTCTTTACTCTGTTCTCGTCAGGCCCCACCTGGAATACTGTGTGCAGATCTGGAGCCCCCAGCACAAGAAGGACATGGAACTGTTGGAGTGACTCCAGAGGACCACGAAGATGCCCAGAGGGCTGAAGCACCTCTGCTATGAGGACAGTCTGAGAGAGTTGGGGCTCTTCAGCCTGGAGAAGAGAAGGTTTTGAGGAGAGCTTGTAGTAGCCTTCCAGTATCTGAAAGGGGCCTACAGGAGGGCTGGGGAGGGACTATTCACAAGGTCTGGTAATGACAGGACAAGGGGGAATGGGTTTAAACTGGCAGAGGGGAGATTTAAACTGGATGTTAGGAGGAAGTTCTTTACAGTGAGGGTGGTGAGACACTTGAACAGGTTGCCCAGGGAGGTTGTGGCTGCTCCCTCCCTGGAGGTGTTGAAGACCAGGATGGATGCAGCCTTGGGCAACCTGTTCTAGTGGGAGGTGTCCCTGCCTATGGCAGGGGGTTGGAACTGGATGATCTTCGAGGTCCCTTCCAACCTAAACCATTCTATGATCACACTGGTGGTGCCTAGGGGAGCTGCTCCATGCTGGGCTCCAGCAGCAGGTACTGACAGTGCTGCAGAAGGACCATTTCTGAAGATGCTCAGCAGCTTTGCATGCTTTGCCTTTGTCACATGCAGTGCTAATAGCCATGCTACCCTGTGGAAGGGGAACAACAGACATAAAGCCAGGAGAGGCTGTTAAAAGAAATCTAATAAAAACAGCTTAACCCAGGTGGCCACAGGTACTTGGACAATCTGTTCTGGGCAAGAATTGTATTTCTGTGAGCTCTTTCACTTATGGCAGTCTGCGTTTCAAATCAGCTTTGACACAACCTCACTGACAAAGGCTTTGAAGTCTGAACTAAATGTGCTACAAAGATCATTATTCAGAACCATTCAGATGGAGAGGGAATATTTTCCTTTTGAAAGGTCCTGCCAAACCTGTCCTGTGCTTTGTTTGCTTTCAGAGGCACCATGGTCATTCTTTGGGAGGAAAGAGGATGGAGGAAAAAAAGGATGATAACAGCCTGGCAAGAAACAGCCTTCAGAAATCACTGGGCACAAATTCACTAAATAAGAAAGTACAGGGACCATCCCAGAAACCACTGCTTCACAGGGACTCCAGCTAAAGGAACTCTGAGTAGAACCTTCTGCAGGGAGCAGTCATAGGCCCAAATCTGTGACATCCTGATCTGCATCTATTTTACTGAGACTTCAGCTGCTGTACTTTGCAGGCCAGTGGTTCTATTTGCAGTGACAAGGTGCAGCCCAAACAGTGATTGTTTACACACTTGGAGAGCACAAGTCAGTCCCCAAAGAGCACAGCAATCATCTAGGATTTTGCAGTAAAGGGACTGGCAGGGTTGGGGCTGCATACACATACATCTCCAGAATGGCTTTGAAGATAAATAATTTTTACATAGGAGTTATGAGAATGAGTTTTGGCTACAGTTCTGTGTAAGAGTAATTTCAAATGCCCTGGGGCCCAACCTGCTCCTGTTAAAGTCCCTGGAAAAACTCCAAGGCAGCAAGCTGAGCCACTTGCTTTCTGTGTGTACTTTTAATGCCTTTCCTCTGTTCATTTGTCCTCTACTTACTGCTGGTTTTGTTTTGTAGTGTTTTTTCCCTCCTTTCTGAACATTTCTGTTGCTGGATTCAGCTAAACCTTCCTCTGGCACAGTGACATTTTATAAAACAGTATTTGTTTCCTGAAGCCACCAGCTTCTCTTCCCTGGATCTGTTGTCTCTCTTTAAGAGCTTTTCCTCATGGCTTTCAGTATTGCTGCCAGCCCTTCTCTCATGGACGCTTGTTCGGTAGCACTTCAGCCGCACCCTTCCTTCACAGTGGCTTCCACCTTGCCTGCCATTTGCAAACAATTCTCTGACAAGCATCATATTGACTCCTGCTGCTTGCTTCTAATCCTTTCCTATATCTCTTCTGTGTTTATCTTTCCTTCACTTCCACTTGTTAATTTCTGCCTCAATATCTGTGCATTCTTCCCACTTATCTCATCTCCTGTTTTCACTTTTCTAACCACATAACTCTAGCCTCCTTATCCTCATCTCCCATCAGGTTCTCTTCTTCTTCATATTAGTGCCCATCCTTCTTTCTCTGCTACACACATACTAACCCAATGCTTTCATCAGAGCTGGACACAGAAAAGGGGAAAAAGGCTCAAGGGGTCTATCTGTATTACCTAAGTTTGATAAATAAGCTCCCTGTGCAGTTGGTGGAGAAGCACAGGACAACTTAGGAGGTTTATTAGTTGTCATCTCTTTTATTGACTCTGTAGGAAGCCTGACGCACTCCACCTAATTTGGTAACCTGAAATTAATGAAGCCATGTGAATTCCCTCTGCACAATTTCACTTTTGTTTAGGTCCACACCAAGGAGAGTGGGAAGGACAAAGTATCACTAACACAAGGAAACTGTTTGCCAGTGACCAGGCAGCCTCAGCTCATGGTGTACCTGGTAGGCACCGGCGGGGCATGGGGAGTGGCAGTTTTTCAAAGGAGAGAAAAATGGTTTTGCAGATGTCTGAAGGGAATGCGTCCCAGCTAGAGCAGGGCTTTGGGATGTGAGACACAAGTCACCTTTAAAAAAGGGCTGTGGGGGACTGATCTGCTGGGTAAATGCAGTATTAGTCAACTACTGAGGGACCTGAAAAGCAGAAGTGGAAGGAAGCAAACCGATGAGCAATGTTGTGGTTGAAGCAGCAAGTCAGAATAGGAGGTTTTAGCACCATGTTGTTAAGGAGACTTGAGAGGATCAGTGTCACAGGGCTACCACAACAGCAGTGAAGGAAGTGTGGCAACACCAAAAGCCCATCTCTAGGTTTTCATTGTCATGGCTGACAGACAAGGAGAAGCCTTAGCAATGGGAAACAGCCTGGATGCTAAGAGGCCAGCAAGAGAGCTAAACCAAAGATGAACAGCTTGCTACTTTAATTTCCCACTCTGGGGACCTCCCCAGTCCATCTGCACACCTGGGCACACCTCTGATATTTCCTCTGTCCACAGCAGGTTGTGGACTACAGCTGTTCTTTTAATGCTCAGTATGTGTTCACCAAGGACATTGCTGAACAGAGTTAAAAAGCTACATCTGCTTCAGGGTCATAAAATACTGCTCCAAACAGGATACTAGTTGGAAATCTATTCTCTTGCTTCCCATGTTTTTCATATTGCCTTGCCTACTGAATACTTTCAAGCACTTAGGTGAATGGAAATGAGTATTAATCTGGGACAGCACAAAGGCTAGAGAGAGAGGGGTAGGAATCTCAGAGGCTGTACATCCTTTCACAGACGACGTCTTTATTCTTACTGCAATTACTGTAGATCACTTCCAAGGCTGTTAGATAATATCCTCTTGCCAAAGCCAAATAACCTGTTTTGAATCAGCCAAGCCCACCCATATCCTTTACTGAGAATCACTTCCAGCTCTTCTCACTTCACCTATGTAAAAGTGGAAGTGTTAGATTTTTTTTTTTCTTTTAATGAAGGAGAACCCCCTCCAAGTCCAGCTCTTCCCCAAGAGCTGACAATACACTAAGCAAAAAGGTGCTCTCAGTGCTCCACTAATCAATAAACATAACCGTTTCCCAAACCAATTAAAAGCCAAAAGATGTAAGAAGACAAATACAATGGAAACTATGGACATTTCAAAAGACAATCAGCCTCTGCTCTGAGGAAAGAAAACAGAACCCAAATTGTTAAAGGTTTCCCGGGGTAAGAGTTTTTCCTCCCACCTTGCTATTTTCCCTCTCCTCAGCAATGGTATGCAAGCACCCTGCTCTGTCAAAATTATGAAGCTAAGAAGCATTTGTGAGGAAAAAAATGCATCCAAAGTGACTCCAGAATAAAACAAGAAAAACCTTTCAGCACAAGGACTTGTGGAGGTGGGGACAGAACAAAAGCACAAACACCCTGTGAGACTGAAGCATCTGCTTTGAAAGCACCAAGAAAAGGAGCCCTCACCCTTTACAAGGCTTTCTCGATGTACCCACAAAGCTCTGCTCTGACTTCCAGCCCTGTGAATTTCCACTCCAGCCTTGCTGTTTATAATCAGTACACAAAGCCCTTATCTTCCAGGCACAGCTTTATATTACAGAGAGGGCATGCTGTCAAGAGAGCCTGTCAAGGCTAATGAGCAGGGGGTTAAACCAGTGCTGCAGCAATGGGACACCACTGCAGGAGCTGCTCTGCAGACAGGCTGGGTTTTCAGTCTGGTTTTCCCCTCTCCCTAGTTAGCTCCCATTGCTCTGAAGCTACAGCTTTACCACCTGGTCTCTGAATATCTGGCCAAGAAGCCTCTGGAGCCCTCAGGAACACAGTGCTTGCTGCACCCCTGAAGCATTCCCAGGGACGGGAAGGTGTGTGCTTTTCCAACGGGTTTTTGGTATGTGTGTGTGGTGGTTTAAGCAGTTACCTGCCCCCCCACCTTTTGATGTAAACCCCGGCTAGGACTCAGAAACACTGGAAGCTGATAAATGAAGCTTTATATTTACAGCAACGCACAATATACAAGCAAACATTTACAAGATATAACAGATATTTACAGATATATATAATGAAAAGGTAATACAGAAACACCACACCCCTCCCAGAGACCAAAATCCCCAAGAGGGGTAACCAACCACCCTCTACCACCTTTTCCCCCTTCCCCAATCTTATCTCACCACCTGTTGATGCTGAAGATAGGCAGAAGTAGATTGGCCAGGGGGATTAGTAATAGGAAAGAAGTTAGTAGAACTACTGAGAATTAGCTACCAAGACAGAGAGACAAAGGAGACCATGCAAAGAGCAGCCACAGCCAGAGTGGTCAGAAACCATCTCCTATCTAATATTTTGGGGACAATACTTAAAAACATTTTTTTTCTTTCTCAGTAAAGCTCTGGGGTGAAGTGACATACTGTGTTTTCCTTTCTCAGCCAATAGTCTAATTTCTCACTCAAATTCTCCAATCAGTTCAAACCAGCACAGTGTGTATCTTTGTGATTGTCTTTCTGCACGGATACGAGGACTTTTAAGCATTCCAGTTCAACGAACATGGCAATTCACATTCTGGCAGCCAATTTCGACGGCAAAGGCAAACAACTCACAAAACGCACTTGGGAACTTCTGAAAGCCATATGCCTCCATGGAGAACACCAAAATTCTTCCCAATGCAGTAAAGAAATGACAGCTGCAAATCCAATAGGACTGCCTTCTGCCCCTTGTTTTGCTATCAGCCAACCAAAAAGCAAGAATTCACAACAAAGCAATTGCTCCTTGTGAGAAAAAGCTTCCCATTCCTCTGTGCACTGAGGTTACTGCTTCACAGCAAAAATTAGGAAAGGTAAAGTTGGTAGAGTGGAAGAAAAAGAGTGACCTGGGAATAAATTACTCTATCATCACTATAAATGGAAAACAGCTGAAGACTGTTGAGCATGGAAGTCACAAACATCCCAGAATGTATTTTTCCATTCATATCATATATTCAGATAAATTGAAAGTGATCTTTTGTATCATACTTCCTCTGCCTATCCAATGCAGTCATTTCCTCTAATAAACTTCCTAGTGCTTTGTGTGGTCAAGTGTTAGATGTCCCCAAGGGATGAAGTTTCAACCACTTCCTTGCAGGGTACTGCACATCTCTCCATCAAGTTGATTCTTGATAGTCAGTTAAATGTTCTTTTTCTAGGTGCACTTCTGTTACTCCTGATTATCCCCTTGCATATAGCCTTAAGCAAATCTGCTTAGTATTTACTTCTTTCCAACACTGCCAAGAGCCACTACATCCCCTCTTTTCCATTTTTTGACTCTTTCATGCAGAACAGTTGTGGGATAGCATATTCACAGTCAAACTCCCCTGGCTGCTGTTTTTAATCCCCTCCAGCATGACTCTGTCTGCCTAGAAGTGCAGTAGTCAGGGCAATATTCCACATGCTCTACCTTCCCACATGTAAGAGGGTACCTTCCCACACATCACCCACTCCTACAGCTTGAGAAATATCACTAGCAATCAGCAAGCCACTATCATTCCTAGATCTCCTCAGCATGAGTTGCTGCTGCATATTTGAGTTTCAAGTTGTTTTTCTTCAGTTTGCATCTCTCCAAGTTGGAACTTGCACTGCTGTTTTCCAACCATTCTTTAATATCTTCTGAATTGTTCCATATGACTTTTCTGTCTATAAGGGTGTTCACAGCCTTTCCCAGAGCAGCACTGATGTGTCTTTCACTTCTTGTGGAAAAAATAATTCAGCTATCAGAACACCTAGATACCTGCAGTGAGTGACTACACCTGCACAGCAGACAAGGCCCAGCTCTGCTGCTCCTCTCCTACTCTGCTGCCTATTTTCTAAAGCTCAAACCACCACAAACTGTGGGAAGAATGCACTCCAAGCAGAAGTCACAGCAGTCATCACCCCTGGATTGCACAGAAGTGCTGCTGACTGTTTTGCTTGGGAAAACCACCACCATCCCAAGAAAGGCTGCTGTTATAACAGCATGAAGACACTGGTGTGGATAGAGCTCCTGTCCATACACTTTACAATGCAAAGTTTAGGTGCTCCATGCAGAACACATGAAACCAGCTGAATTTATCACTGAAACCTGTGGCATGTGATAACACACACAGACTCTTCATGCCATCCTGCTGCCAGAACACTGCTTTACCACAGTTCAGTCATAGTGTTGCAGGCCAGCCTTAACCTCCAGGCCAGAGATAATTTGACTGGGAATGGTGTGAATTTCACAACTAATGACAGAAGCTGAGACTCTCCAAAGGAGAGCTGACCTGTGCTGCTGTAAAGAGACTGATCACAAAACCATCCTCTGTGCATGTATGTGACAGTCATGCAAAGTACTCAAGGCAAAAGCAGATCAGTTTACCTTCCACCACCCTCCCCAAAAAGTGTTTCCATCCCTTACACATATAGGCAACTTTGGTCATGTCACATTTCTTCTGAGATTAGTATTTTGAGGTCTTCTGAGCACTTCTGCCAAGAGACGACACCAACTACAAAAGCACTCAGTGAAACAGACTGCATATCCATTTCTCCTTTTCTTCCCAGTTTACCAATAAAATTACTTTTTGTCACATGTAAGCAAAGGATTCAGCCAGGCTGGCACACCTCTGTACTCAGCATAGTTACAACACCAGGAACATGGCCTGAAAACCTTTCAATATCACTTCACACAGACAAGGGGTACCTTTAAGGTGAGATTACGCACAGGCATGCAGCAAAGCACATGCTCGGTGTGTCTGTGGTGCAATTTGTCCATTCTATGCATACATCAGGTGGCAGTGCAGAAGTGCCAATGCAGTGCTGAGATGCTAATGAAATACTTGGGTGGCAGGGAGATCCACATGGCCACAAACCAGCCTCCTGAGTTCCACCCCTACAACTGCTCCAACCTGCAGCCACAGCAGCATAGAAGTACCCTACCTCTGTGGCTACTGTCCATCTGAGGCTGGGGAAGGTCCACTGGTAGCTTCAGAGTGGTCCAGCAGAAGCAGCTCAGTTTTAGTGTTCTCAGCAATATATATCCAGTAGACAATACCTGAATACTCACCCATGTAAGTTAAAACCACTGCCTGAAACAGATCTGTACTTGTGTCATAGATTACAACAAGAACCCCTGAGTAGAAGAACATAGTAAGAATTTTGAGTACACAGTTTCAGAGGTAGCTGCTTCCCCAGCTGGCACACCCAAGGATTTTTCTGCTACTTTCCCTTGGAGTGGCCTATCTCATAACTTGCCACCTGCCTTGTCTTTACCACCTGTCAGGGTCCTGTGAACACCACCTTGGCAGTTGTTCTTCAGAAGGAAGCATAAAGTAGTTGCTTTATCAGTTTTTATTATTTTCCTTTCCTTTCTTCTCCCTGTGGGAAAAGAGGTCCATCTTTAGAAGAAAGTATCTGATTAAAGCACATGTTCTTGTCTTTAGTGGTGCAAATCTTCAAGCCTAGGGAAGGCTGGGCTTGTGTTAAGGCTCTCATGTGCTTCCTCATGGCCAGATGAACAGCTTTTTGCAGTGAGATGGCCTATGCCAGCAGCAAGTTCAGAAATGACACTACTTTTGGTTCAATTCTACAGGCACACTAAGAAAAAGGATCCTAAGGACATGAGATTTACAGGCAAGCAAAACAGGATCCAGCTTTCTCCTTCCCTCTTTCCTTATCCCAGGGGCCAACAGGACTCTCCTCAGGCTGCTGTCCTACTGTCCCTGCTTTCACATTCTCTTCTTGCAGATCTCAGAAGAGCCCTTATTGGCTGAGGTGTCAGCAGAGCAGTTTCAGTGCTCTTCTCCCCAGGAGGTGAGCATGCCACCCCACAGGGCCTGGGAAAGCAGTCCTTGCTGACTGTGAAGCAAGTAGTGATCCTGCTTCTGAGGGACTGGTTTAGTATTGGAGTTGGGGGGGGTTGTTTGTTCATTTGCTTTTTTCCTATCTTTTCAATTTCTTTCTCCATTTCCTATTTATCTTTCCAGAACCCTCAAAACTATGCAGTTCCCCACCAGTGGATGCCTCCAACTCTGCAGCCAAAGACCAATGTTATAAAAAAAGTTTGGAGTCACAGTTAAGGAGAAATATGTTGTCCAGCAGGAGAAATGAGGTTGTAGAAAGGTGGATATCAATCTCTTCTGCCTAGTAACAAGTGACAGAACAAGAGGATATGGCCTCAAGTTGTACCAGGGGAGGTTTAGATTGGATATTAGAAGTAACTTCATCACTGAAAAGGTTCTTGAACACTGGAATAGGCTCCCTAGGGAGGTGGCTGAAGGTGTTTAAAAGAGGTAGAGATGTGGCATAAAGGGACATGGTTTAGCAGCAGACTTGGCAGAGCTAGAGAATGGTTGGACACAACAATCTTAAAGGTCTTTTCCAACCAAAACAACTCTATGATTCTGAGAATCATATGGAAGCAAACTAAACACAGAGAGCCAGCCTGAGCCTCAGCCAGGACAGTACCTTTGGACACACACCACTGCATGCTTTCCATTATTTTTTTCAGTCGGACTGTCAGGAAATGTTTTATTCCCACATGTGGGCAAAGCAACAACAGTTTGCACCCAGGCAGTGAAACCTTCAGCACCTCAGCATGTGTCCAGCACAGTGCTATGGCCGCTCTACGGCACCTCCCTGCTCTCTTGCACTCCCCCCCACCTCTCCCCGGCTGCACTTCCGTTCAGCACCTTTATTTTAAAATAAAACATTTCAAAAATGTACTGCCTGAAACGGCTTCTGCAGCATGTCCTTGGAGGCTTCCTGTCCATGCTCTGATCCAGGCCAGCACAGCCTAACTTCTGACAGGATAACAGCATCGGGATGCACATACCCGCAGCAAACAATCACAGCAGAGGCGACAGTGCCGAGAATTAACCTAACCACCAAGCCTACTTTGGGTGCAGCCCTCTGTCATCTCGTGGCTTCTAGAATTAATGGAGGGCAACACGATGGGCACGTAAGCAGCAGCATTCACCCACACCTCACATCCACAATGAGATGGGTCAAAGCAACACACTGTGCAGAGGTGCCCATGCCCATCTGCCAGCCTATCTGCCACAGGCAGCCTGGACAATGACAGCATAACATAAAGGGACCCAGTGTGGACCAGGAGACCAAGGCTACAACAAAACAGAAGACAGTACATTTACAACGCAGCACTGATCTTCCCTAACAGCCTTTGCTGCTGATCTATAGAGCCAGCCAGCACAATTAATTTATTCAGGCTACCTTAATTTTGTTGTTATTGTTAGATTTTTTTTTTTTTTTTCCCAGGGACGGGGAAGCTTTTCTGATTAAAAATAGCTGTGGGGATGGCATCTGGCAGAGGCACAATGAGAGAGGGATCCAGCACCAGATCTTTTTTCAAAGAATGTGTTCTTAGCAAGTAATTGGGTGCAATCAAGTGCAGAGATAAAAAGCAGGAGTTCCCAAGGTGTAGCTCAAGTCTCTGATCCTGCCAGGCATTCTTTGCTGGCAAACATTCAGAAAGGCCAAAGATCTGTTCATATCTCTGTAGATTTTTTGGCAGGACCAGTGCCCAGCTGCTTTGCAAGACTGCAGAGATTTTTCTATATAGAGCAGGATGCCTCAGGGGGGAGAGGGGCCTTTTGGATGTACAAAATACATCACAACGGTATCAAAACCATGGGGCATTAAGGTCCGAGAATCCAGTTCCAAGAATGCTCATGCATCTTTGTGGCTAATACACACGTGCCCTCAACTGCACGCTCTTCCACAGCTTTCTCATTTTGTACTCTGCACTCAAGCAAATTTTCACAACCAAAATGGAAAATTAGCAGCAGGCTGAAGAACTGACATTCTAACTGAACATTCTAAGTGTGCTGAGAGGCAGAACTACACTGTTATCCTTTTAACCATTGTTGATGTCCGCTGACCCTTTTACTGCAGATCCTTACTCCCCATTTCCAGTTCATGCCAGTACACATCAGACCTCCACTTGAACACAAACATTTTGATTTCCTCTACTTCATCTACTAGTGTGATGCTGTGAAGATGCCTTTCAAGCAGTTTGAGAGAGCTGGTGCTTAAACTACAGGAGGGCTGTGCTCACAGGTTTTGGCTAGTGAGGTGCAAGATCCTCGCTGTGGGACTGAGCAAGGCAGCCTTCCAGCATCCAAGTGCTCACCAATCATCTCGTTTCATTTCCAGCCAAGCCAGAAAGCAGCAGGACTTCTGGAGAGTTGTCCTCATTGGTAACCTTTGAACTTCTCATGCAGGCCTCTGCTGCTTACCATTGCCCACCAGCTCTCTCATTTCTTGCAGTTCTTGGGTACATGAAAATCACATTTATGCAGATCAAGAAATCAGAAGGCTTAGCCTACCTTTAATACTGCTTTCTAATGTATTTCTCTGCTCACTTCCAGAAGGATTTGACAATCTGTAGAGCATTTTCTTTGGAAGACATCTTCCACTGTGTCATTAGGTGAAAATGGCCTACAGAACAGCTAAAAACCCCCAAACATTTGCCCACATATCCTGTTTGCAGGAGGGAAGTGCCTCACTGATGCTTTTTCTTCTGCCCACTCCTCCAAATATGTATTATGAAAACATATGAAACTGTTAAAATTATATAGGCAGACTTGGCAACCTTTAGAGGTTTAGTTGAACTGTGACATCCAATTTAATTTTGAAGCTTGCTGCCTTCCTGAATAGGCACTCTATAGTCATAAGAAATTTTAGCAGCCCAGAGAGAAAGCATGACAACCGTGGTTAGCTTGTGCTGACACCAGGCAGGTGTTCATTGCTGTAATCCAGTGCAACTACACTGAAATCAATAAACCACAACAATTTACACTTGCTAAAGTTCTGTCCTCCTATTTCGCTGGTTTTGGGGTCTTTAAAAAAAATTTTTTTTAACAGACTCACAGAATGATCCCTTTGCTTCTTTAGCATATTTGCTCACGATTGCCTCGACCAAACAGCGCATCATGCCAGGGACAGGCAGAGCCCTGAGTCAGAGCAACGAGTGCCACCTACTGAAAACTGGATTTTCCACAACCGGTTCCTGCCCCTGCCCCGCATTCCCCACCAGCTTCCTGCAGAGCCTGCAATACTCTTCCAAAAGACACGAAAGAGCAGGAAAGAGGATTTAAGTTATTTATCTGGCCATCAGCCGTATTTCAACAGGCAAAACCTTGGGGAAGAAGGGGACCTGGTTTCGAGCTTTTTAGCCTGCCTTAAGCCGAAAGGTACACAAAGAGAGAAAAAAGCCCCAGCTCAAAAAAAACCCAACAAGAACACATTTCCTTTCAAATGGCATGATATGCCTTTAAGGGGAAGGTAGTAGGCAACGATCCATCTTCACCACATACAGACTTGCCTTGTTCTTCCATTTCTGGCTGAGTGATAAAAAGTTAAATGTCATTTCCTGTATCAGTGGTTAACCACTAGATGCTGGATCAGAGATTTACCAGAAGTGCAATATTCAAAAGTGGACCTGCTGCTTTCAATAACCCTTTCGTGCACCCTGTGGGAAACATTTAACCTTTGAGAGAGAGAATAAAAACACAGAACCAAAACAAAAATACCCTGGATCTGGGCAGGGTCTTGAGCTTTGTGTCAATGGCTCACATCTCATGCAGGCACTCACAGGGGTAAACCCTTTGCTAGCGCCAGCCTGCAACAACCCTAGACTTGTGAGAAAGTGAAGCAACTATGCCAGTTGCTTCCAAGTCCTCAGTTGTGTTGTCAGCAACTAGAGATCAGCACCAGAGGACACAGCTATTTGGTCTGCACTGATTTCCTTCTACTAAAAGGCAGCATGTTTAGCAAGCAGACAGACACTGAAATCCAAAACACGTACTCCCTACCAGCTCTTTCTTTTCATTTATGTTACACTACAGAAGAAAGCAGTTTATCTGCCCAGGCTGTATTCATTGTATTGCCATCAGCACAGTCAGTTATGGGGTTGCTGGGATTAAAAATCCTTATGGGAAGAGCAGCTGGGAGGGTTAGGAGCAGATAAGGAAATTTCAGTTGAGGCTATGTTTCCAAAGGCTGAATTCTGAACACATGGTTGTACAATTGCCTGTGTAAATAGGGAGTTATTTTCCTAATTACATAATATTTGTAAAGCACTCAAAACATACAATGGCTAAGCACACATCAAACAATACTAGTTAGAGAAAATTGTGGCCAAATACTGGTGACGAGCATCTAGAAGTAATAGAAGAAGATCCTCTGGATATACACCTGATGTCTAAACTGCCTGTGCATTGCTGCTGGTTGCAGCAATGCCCCTTGCTTTACCCTCTGGCCTTGATATCACTGCAGTGTCCCTGCTCTCAAACTGCTCAAACAGCCCAAGTTCAGTTGCAAGGTGGGGAACAGCTCTGCCTTGGCTGCCTGCACGTGCCTTGTGTGACAGAGCCCTTGTCCCTGAAGGCAGCTTGCAGGAAGAACTGCAAGTCAAATAACAAACAGTAATAACCTCAGAGGTGAGGTACCTCACTCCTTTCTTCCTCAGCCAACAGGAAACCCCCACATCTCTTCTGTCATTACCAGTTACTCATTTGCGCTGCACCAGCATCCAGCTGACTCAAGTCGGGAACCTGACCCCAGCCATGCTAGGCGCTGTGCAAAACACCCTGAAGCCACATAGTCTGTCCCTCACGGAGCCGACGCTTCTAGACATGCAAGTGAAACACTCCCAGCACCCTCGGTCAGGCACACCTTGGCCACTGCTACTCACACCCCACAAAGAGTTTACTTTCCAAAGCACACACACAAGAAGACAACCGGAATTGTATGGTTCAGATCCTTGGCTTTCCAGCTAAATAGGGACAGAGCCCAGAATTTGCACAGAGCAAGTTCCTGCTGCTCCTGAGTAGTATCCACCACCTGCTTAGCTCTGATAAACAAAGCAGTGCTGAGCCCAGAGGTGAGGCTGCCTGTGCTGCAGAGGGAAAAAATGGGAGGGTGGGAGATTTCCCCAAAAGGCAACCTGGGTTTTTTTCCCTTCATTCCAAAAGTCACAGGAAATCTCCAGATTACTCATCTTTTCCCAGGAACCCTGGCTGGAAAAAAATCAAGGGGCCTCACTATTTTCCTAGAAACACATACACACACAATGGAACCCTGCAAAGACCTTAACATCAGCTGCGCTTGCCCTTGCCAGAACTTTCTGAATCCACCCCCGTCTACCCTCGCTTGCCAAGCAATGCAAATATTTGAGAGGCCACCTTGTTTCCGCAGCGTCTGATGTAAAAATCCGCATCAAATCCAAGTGGTAAAGGCTGTGACTCACAGTTGCTCAGCAGCCAGAAGTCCTGTCAGGCAGGGTAAGCTTTTATATAGCAGGAGGTCACTGGAACACACTCTGGATCACCTCTCTCATCGATCAAAAGAGTATAACCACTTAGAAACATCTCTTCCTTGCCTTCTCTTTTTAAAGTCAAATGCTAAGAAGCTGCTTCCTAGCAGGCAGAGAACAGAATGACACAGATATGGGAAAGAAAATGAAGTTTTCTCTCAGCAACTGTTGAAACTCAAAGCACAAATTAATTCTGCCATGTAACCCAGAGACTGCAGTCAAGAGAAACTTGAGTCAGAAGACCTGATTTCAGTTCCTGCCTCCGCTACTGCCCTACTGTTTGATCTTGGGTTAGTCACTTTAACCACTCCTGGAAATAAAGTCGTCCTTTGATGACTACTGCTTGGGAACAGCCTGAACACCCCAGGAAGAGCCAGGTGACACCTGCAGCTGAGTCCCAGACCAGCATGTTGCTGCAAGATCCATAGGGAAGATGGGTGATGAGGAAGGAGTGAGGTAGAAACTAGTGCTTTGATAGCTATTGAGATGTGTCCCCATTTTGTTAATTTTGTTTTAACCTCTCCCCCCACCACACACATACTGGGAACACTGAGCTTCTGGGCTCCCAAAATGCTGCACGAGGAAGACATGCCTCATCACAGAGTCTTGCCGGAGGTGACCTGCCTTTCATCTTGTAAGGGTCAAACTTCTGACCACATTAGCAATCCCACACATTCAGGAACCATGAATCAGGGCTTCAGAAGTTGCAAGTCTGACTTCAACACTCCAGAGTTTCCAAACCATGCCCCTGAATAAATATTTTTTTTAAATTATTTATTTTAAAATATGAACACCTAGATTATTTTCCATATTTAATTGACTCCAGGAGCTGGAGCTAATGATCTGTCAGGGCACAGAATACTCAGGACAGTATAGCCCCCATTCAGTCTTCATATCTGAAAAGCTCTTTTCTGCTGCACTGAGAAAATAATTTCTGACTAATTAAGGACTAAGAAAATAAATAATCTGTCAAGATTTTTTTTTCTTTTTCTAGGTCTAATTTCAATCTCAGGATTGTACTGGGTTAAAATTGATTCCTGGCAGACTGAGGACACTCAAGTTCATTAAACCATGTCAAATCAAATGACCTGATTTTAGGAACATCTCAACATGCATTTAACCTTGACCACCCTTGGACACCTTCTAAGGTGGTTTCTCCACCCTTCAAAAGCACACCTTGCTTACTTGCCCACAGCTTCAGGCTTAAGCTTTAAGCTTGACTTCCCTCTCTGCACATCCAAATGAACTACACATGTGTCTCACTGTGTGAATGTATTGAAACTGGTTCAAGATTGTCTTGCAGCAGCTTAGGTGACTTCTGATCCAGCCACTCTTCACACTTTCCTAGCTTTCCACATTTCCACTCACATCTGCAGGAAGGGGTTGTGTTGTCATGCAAAGGCATATAGAGGCTGAGGCCAAGGAACCTACAAGAAACACAAGGTAAGGCTACCACACCCCTGTGGCTATCACAGGTAAAAGTCCCTTCAAGTTGGCTTTAAGTGCCAAATAAACAAAAGAAATCCCTCCCTGTACAGAGGCTGCTCCCACTAGTCGTAACAACCTCCTGAGGAAAAGCAGGGAAAATCTGGCAACCTCACATTTATTCATGAAGATTTACCCTTGTATTGATGTTCTGCAAGGCTCCCAGCTGAGCTATGGTGCTTTTCTATCCAGCAAAAAGAAGCAGCAGTAAGCAGCCTGGTGCAATGCTTCTCCCTTATGCACTGCTATAGTTATGTATGCTGCTACAGCACAGAAGATTTAGGACTGCACTGTCTGGATAGTCAAGGCTTCGACATATGACAAACATCTCAAGGGAAAAACGTGGTCTTAAAAGACCCATCTCCACAGGCCTGCAAGACGTCTACAGTGTAGTCATGGTCATCTCTGGATCGGGAAATAGTTTCTTGATCAGCGGTTTCTGAGGTAAATAGCTTTTAGTATTAAAAGATTACAGGTTTGGCTGTCTTGAAGCTCCTAAACTACAGAACTAAAAGAAGTGATATCTCATTGAATGGAGTACTGCTGAGTTATGCTTGACAAGCACATCAAGAAATTTTTTACCTTGCTGAAAGGGAGGTAAGGAGGGGAAACACAAAACTAGGTATTTCTGCAGAAAAATGTCTCACAGAAGAGACTCAAAATTAAGAGCTTAAGACTTAGAGAGATTCTGAGCATTTTAATTTCCCATGATACTCTCAACATGACTGCCAGCTTTTTCTTTTAAATCCAGATTTGCCTTTGGTGCAGACCGTGCTTTACAGCAAGTCCATCCTTAACGTGGTGCATAGATCTATTCAACCAGTAGTTTGTAGAGCAACACAGGCTGTGACTTAAGCAGAGAAAAATGCGCTGAAATGTAAACTACTGTATATGGTAGAGATGTAATACAAAACAATTAAAGGGTTATTAGAGTTTTGCAGATACAGATACAACAGAGGAGCAGCTCCTTCCATGGTATTGCAGATTCTTAGGGCTTACACATTACAAATTGGCTCCATAACCTAAGAGACAAAAATAATTACCCTAATATTTCCTCTTTTATTGCTTTCTACTGTTTACATTTTCTCTTTAAGCACAAGGGTTAGGAGTTTCCATTCAAGCTATAGTGGAAGTTTAATCAGATGATTTCAGGAACAAGGGTTTAATGGGGAAAACCCTATAGTTTCCCGAGAATCCAGCTCCTATAGGCTAACCACCAGTACTTTAAAAGCAGGGCTGCTTGCAAGCAAATCCTGCAATAACCTAGACACACAGAATCACAGAACTGTATATTTTTTTAAAATACCTTTAAAATGACCGAGTCCAACCATCAACTTGACACCACCATGGCCATTAAACATTAAACATGACACCACCCATGTGCCATGTCTACCATGTTTTTTTAACAGCCCCAGGGATGGTGACTCCACCACCTCCCTGGGCAGCCTGTTACAACCCCTCTCCAGTTTCTCAGTAAGGTAATTTTTCCCCTGGTGCAACTTAAGCCCATTTCCTATTGTTCTGGCACTTGATATTAGGGAGAAGTGATAAAGCTCCACTTCACTACACAACCTCCTTTTAAATAGCTGTAGAGAGCAATGATGTCTCTCCTCAGATCCCTCTTCTACAGACTAAATAATCCCAGTTCCTTCAGACACTCCTCAGAAGACCTGTTCTTCAGGCCCTTCAGCAGCTTTGTTGAACACAGCACTTGAGGTGCAGCCTCACCAGTGCTGAGTACAGGGGCATCATCAATTTCCTACTCCTGCTGGCCACAGCATTCCTGATACAGCTCAGGATGGTGTTGGCCTGTACCGGTTTGAACCAATTGGAGGATTTTAATAAGAAATTAGACTATAGACTGAGAAAGGAAAACATTGATGATACTACTTCATTCATAGGTTACTGAAAAATTTATAAAAGTTAGAACCCAAACAAAGATAGGACAGACCATTTTGAGCCGTGCTGGCTGCTACATCTCTCTCCCTGCCTTCTTAGCTGGATCTGTTTAACTTTACTAACTACTTTCCTGCTTCCAACCCCCTGGCCAATCTACCTTCGCTTATCTGGCACATAAGACAGATAGTGAGATAAGATTGGGAAGTGGGGGAAGGTGGTAGGGTGGTTGGAAATCCCTCTTAGGGATTCTGATCTCTGGGAGGGGTGTAGTGTTTCTGTACTACCTTTTTTACTGTATATATTTGTAAATATATGTTACATATTGTAAATNGCTGACCAGCATTCCCAAGTCCTTTTCTGCTGGGCAACTTTCTATCCACTCTGCTCCAAGATTGGAGCATTGTGTGAGGTTGTTGTGGCCCAAGTGCAGCACCCAGCATTTGTCCTTCACAGAATCATTGAGGCTGGAAAAGACCTCAGAGATCATCAAGTCCGGCCTATGACCCAACACTACGACATCAGCTAAACCATGCCACCAAGTGCCACATTCAGTCTTTTCTTAAAGATCTCCAGGGATGGTGACTCCTCCAACTCCTTGGGCAGTCCATTCCAGTGCCTAATCACCCTTTCTGTGAGGAAGTGCTTCCAGCCTAAACCCCCCTGTCACAGTTTAAGACCATGTCCTGTCACTAGTTGCCTAGGAGAAGAGCCTGACCCCCACCTGAGAACAGCTTCCCTTCAGGTAGCTGTAGAGAGTGCTAAGGTCCCCTCTAAGCCTCCTCTTCTCCAAACTGAACAACCCCAGCTCCTTCAGCATCTCCTCATCAGACTTCCCCTCCAGCCCCCTCCCCAGTCTCATCACTCTCTTCAGTGTCCTTGAAGTGAGGGGCCCAGAGCTGCACACAGTGCTTGAGGTGAGGCCTCATTAGTGCCGAGTACAGGGGCAGAACTGTAACCCTGGTCCTGCTGGCCACACTATTCCTGATGCAGGCCAAGATGCTACTGGCCTTCTGTGCTATCTGGGCGCACTGCTGACTCATCTTCATCTGGCTGTCAACAAGCACTCCCAGGTCCCTCTGCTAGGCTGCTCTCCAGCCACTCATCCCCTAGTCTGTAGTGCAGCATGGGGTTATTGTAGCCGAAGTGTAGGAGCCTGCACTTGGTCTTGTTGAATCTTATCCCATTGGCCTTGGCCTGTTGACCCAGCTTGTCCAGGTCCCTCTGCAGCATCTCCCTACCCTCTAGGAGACTGACTCTCCCTCCCATCTTGGTGTCATCCACACATTTACTGATGGTACTGATGGCTGTGTTGAACTTTATGTAACTGACCTTGACCCATCAATCCAGCCATGTCCATGTTCCTTTGCAGAGCCTTTCTCCCTCTGAGCAAGTAACCATTCCCACCCAGTCTGCAGTCACTCCCACCCAGTTTGCTGCCAGCTGCAAATTTACTGAGGGTGAACTTAATACTCTTGTTCAAGCCATTGATAAAGATATTAAACACGACTGGCCCCAAAACTGAGCCCTGGAGAACACCACTAGTGACCAGCTGCCAACTGGATGCCAGCAGTGCATGCCAAGAAATAGGCAGGACAGACTAAACAGAGGTAAATAGGGAAAACCTGGCAGGGTTTGGGAAAAGGAGGCAACCATCACCTCACCAAAAGGATTGGGAGGGACTGTATGTAATCTGAGGTGAAAACATGTGGAGCTGAGCCTCAGAATCAGCAAGGAAAAGTGTTTGACAGAAGATGAGAGGTCCCTTCCAATCTAAACCATAGTATGAGTCTGGGGAGGGGGGAGGAAAGATGAATGCTGTCATCCTGGCTGGCGAATGACAGTAAGGAGGGACTTCTTTTTTCCATTCCTTAAAAAAAACCAAATAACACAATGGTTTATTCACCTCATAGCTTATTACAAAAGCTGAAAACTGTTTCATCCTGCTTCCTGCCTCAAGCTGGTGTAAAATACAGTCATCTGGCATGCCTTTCTAGGTCTCGTCCTCTAAATTTGGTGAGACCAAGCAGCTACTCCGTTATAAGGTTCATTTTGCAACTACCCACTTCTCATGATGCTTCCTTGCCTTCCAGCTGTTTTATTTTCCCCAAATTTTCCTTATTTATTTCCAGTAAATAAGGTAGCTTTGTTTCTTTAAATTTGTCACTCATTCCCTCATAGACCTGAGATTATAAACAGCTGTCTACAAAAACAATTGCTTCTAGAGTAACCAATGCTAAGGACTCCGGGAGAGGGTTGTGACTTCAGCCTGCGTACAGGGAGAGACACAAGGGTGCCAGAAACAAAGATCCTGTTTCAGTGCATAATATCCCAGCAAGAACAATAGAGGGGCACATGGGATATACAGCCAATTCCTCATAAAGAAGACACCTACCAGTTTATTCAAAAAGCTCCAGAAAACCAAAANCATGGCCACATTGGCCACCTCAGCACACTGCTAGGTCAACTGTCTGCTGACCAGCATTCCCAAGTCCTTTTCTGCTGGGCAACTTTCTATCCACTCTGCTCCAAGATTGGAGCATTGTGTGAGGTTGTTGTGGCCCAAGTGCAGCACCCAGCATTTGGCCTTCACAGAATCATTGAGGCTGGAAAAGACCTCAGAGATCATCAAGTCCGGCCTATGACCCAACACTACGACATCAGCTAAACCATGCCACCAAGTGCCACATTCAATCCTTTCTTAAAGACCTTCAGGGATGGTGACTCCACCACCTCCCTGGGCAGTTCATTCCAGTGCCTAATTACCTCCTCTGTGAGNATCACCCTTTCTGTGAGGAAGTGCTTCCAGCCTAAACCCCCCTGTCACAGTTTAAGACCATGTCCTGTCACTAGTTGCCTAGGAGAAGAGCCTGACCCCCACCTGAGAACAGCTTCCCTTCAGGTAGCTGTAGAGAGTGCTAAGGTCCCCTCTAAGCCTCCTCTTCTCCAAACTGAACAACCCCAGCTCCTTCAGCATCTCCTCATCAGACTTCCCCTCCAGCCCCCTCCCCAGTCTCATCACTCTCTTCAGTGTCCTTGAAGTGAGGGGCCCAGAGCTGCACACAGTGCTTGAGGTGAGGCCTCATTAGTGCCGAGTACAGGGGCAGAACTGTAACCCTGGTCCTGCTGGCCACACTATTCCTGATGCAGGCCAAGATGCTACTGGCCTTCTGTGCTATCTGGGCGCACTGCTGACTCATCTTCATCTGGCTGTCAACAAGCACTCCCAGGTCCCTCTGCTAGGCTGCTCTCCAGCCACTCATCCCCTAGTCTGTAGTGCAGCATGGGGTTATTGTAGCCGAAGTGTAGGAGCCTGCACTTGGTCTTGTTGAATCTTATCCCATTGGCCTTGGCCTGTTGACCCAGCTTGTCCAGGTCCCTCTGCAGCATCTCCCTACCCTCTAGGAGACTGACTCTCCCTCCCATCTTGGTGTCATCCACACATTTACTGATGGTACTGATGGCTGTGTTGAACTTTATGTAACTGACCTTGACCCATCAATCCAGCCATGTCCATGTTCCTTTGCAGAGCCTTTCTCCCTCTGAGCAAGTAACCATTCCCACCCAGTCTGCAGTCACTCCCACCCAGTTTGCTGCCAGCTGCAAATTTACTGAGGGTGAACTTAATACTCTTGTTCAAGCCATTGATAAAGATATTAAACACGACTGGCCCCAAAACTGAGCCCTGGAGAACACCACTAGTGACCAGCTGCCAACTGGATGCCAGCAGTGCATGCCAAGAAATAGGCAGGACAGACTAAACAGAGGTAAATAGGGAAAACCTGGCAGGGTTTGGGAAAAGGAGGCAACCATCACCTCACCAAAAGGATTGGGAGGGACTGTATGTAATCTGAGGTGAAAACATGTGGAGCTGAGCCTCAGAATCAGCAAGGAAAAGTGTTTGACAGAAGATGAGAGGTCCCTTCCAATCTAAACCATAGTATGAGTCTGGGGAGGGGGGAGGAAAGATGAATGCTGTCATCCTGGCTGGCGAATGACAGTAAGGAGGGACTTCTTTTTTCCATTCCTTAAAAAAAACCAAATAACACAATGGTTTATTCACCTCATAGCTTATTACAAAAGCTGAAAACTGTTTCATCCTGCTTCCTGCCTCAAGCTGGTGTAAAATACAGTCATCTGGCATGCCTTTCTAGGTCTCGTCCTCTAAATTTGGTGAGACCAAGCAGCTACTCCGTTATAAGGTTCATTTTGCAACTACCCACTTCTCATGATGCTTCCTTGCCTTCCAGCTGTTTTATTTTCCCCAAATTTTCCTTATTTATTTCCAGTAAATAAGGTAGCTTTGTTTCTTTAAATTTGTCACTCATTCCCTCATAGACCTGAGATTATAAACAGCTGTCTACAAAAACAATTGCTTCTAGAGTAACCAATGCTAAGGACTCCGGGAGAGGGTTGTGACTTCAGCCTGCGTACAGGGAGAGACACAAGGGTGCCAGAAACAAAGATCCTGTTTCAGTGCATAATATCCCAGCAAGAACAATAGAGGGGCACATGGGATATACAGCCAATTCCTCATAAAGAAGACACCTACCAGTTTATTCAAAAAGCTCCAGAAAACCAAAATAAAAGGGAAAAAAACAACAGCAAAGCAGGTCCCCTGCCACACCCCTAGGTGCTTGGCCATGTGACGGAAAACAAAGCTGTGCAGAGCCACCTACACAGATGCCCACAGAGCCTGCCAAGGAGCACATGCCTTGGGCAGTGACTTAGCTTCTAGGGCTTGGCCTCTTGGGATGTAAGACTGCCATCAAAAAATGCCAAGATGAGGGGAGAGAGTCACTGGCATTGAGCACTAGTCAGAGTAACACCTGGCCATTAACAGCTGTTTGGGGAAGAAAAGCTATTGCATTAACCTATCTGGTGCTCAGGAGTCAAGAGTTTCCAGACTTACACCAAAGCCCAAAAAAGAGCATAAAAGCTATTTTTGTTAGCAAAAATTAGCTCTATAAAGGTAAAACTATTTCCCTGCAAACTTTCAGGAACATCCTGTGGAGAAACACAACTGCTAAATGAGAAACACAATTGACTGTTTGCGTGAGTGCTTTCCATGTTTAGCTTCTGCCTGTTTAAGTGAGAGTAGTCATCTGGACTTGGATCTTTCCTGCCAGTGCACTGATGGATCTGGCCAAGTGATACTCAGTGTTTCCCACCTGCCAATATCCACGTGTCCTCACTGTTCCTACTCACAAAACCAATGTCCAGTCTGATACTCCCTGTCCACCCAAGGCCAGCTCTTGCCTATGTCAGACAGTCACAATTGCTATATTATCAACTTACAAACAGAGGATCCAAACTTACAAATCATTGCAACAAAAAAAAAACGGTACTTGGATTAAAGAGCAAGGTCTATTGTGTGCTTTTACTCTTTAAAAACTCATTATATTTCCACTCACAAGATGAGGCACATAGTTTTCTGCAAAAGCTATTCCTTATATGTACACAGCTGGCTGGTAGATAGTTCTCTAGCAAACTATTTCTCTCAAACAAAACATTTGTTTTGCACACAGGAAAGACAGGCAGACAGATGAACGCACAGGTTCCTACCCCTTTTTTCACTCATTCATGTAATAATTTTAGCAAATCTCAAAAACCATACATTTCTAATGGAAACAGAGGCCAACTAAACACTGAACTGTGATGCTGCAAGACTTTGTATGCAGATTTCATCCAAGTATTTGCCACAATGCAACTGCCTCTTGACAAAGATTGTAACAGTCTTTGATAAAACTTTACACTGCCCGCAATAGTGCTGTTTTCCTCATGCTTAGACAGGCCGTGCTTAGACACAGTGCATTGTAAAGAGAAGAAACATCTGTTTTCATCCTATAATCTAGTAACAAAGAAAGAACAAAAGCAGCATCTTCACAGGAACCAACAGGGCACCTTTTCCCACTCTCTAAGATCCATCCGTATATTGTTGCAGGAAGGGGAACGGGAAGTGGGTAAGACTTCTCCATTTAATGGTGCACTAGAAAAACAATCCAGGAATAGAATTGCCCTATTTTAAAACCTGACACGTTTAGGAGTGGTTTGGGGTGGGTGGGGGGTTTATTTCTGTCAGAAGAGCTGGCAGCATGGAAAAACCCCCACTTTGTGACTGTGATTGCTATCGCCACAAGCAGCTCCTCCACTTCTAGCTGACTGGGTGAAGTCCAGAAATGTCTAGGTGTGGAAGGCTATGTCTCAACAACTTTCATGTCAAGAGCCCTAAGGTTATCTTTTGACATACAAGTTTCCAGTGGCAGTTTTAGCTGATGTGGACGCTCTGTTCCCTCCTTACCCACGCTGCTTGTTCCCGTGCCCAGGCCAAGTCTTCTGTTTTGCTTATTCAAACGTTTGGAGCAAGGAATTGATTCCACTGAAAACTAACATCAACCCCTCCGCCCCAGCTTTCTGGCTTTCAGCTGCAGGGTGGGGTGTGAGGGCTGTGCATGAGGAAGGCAGCATTTGGTCCTCAAAATTCTATGGTGTGAAGCTTTAAAGTACAACAGGTAACAAAGCAGCAGAGCACAAGGCCCATAGGCAGGCAGGGAGTGGAAGGGCTGGAAAAGCCACAGCTCAATCCAGGTGAAGTTTTCTTCGCAATGAAGAGGGGGGAAAAAAAAAAAAAAAAAAAAAGGAAGCACCTGTTCACCCTTCTGTCTCCCGATCTTCCACCCTTTCTCTGCCGGGTTTGAGGCGAGGCAGTACAGTTCGTGAGGGAACCGCCTCGGTGGTCTCCAAGGGCAGGGCGGGAAGGGCCTGTGCGAGCAGGCCTGGGGCGGCGCCGGCCCCGTGAGGGAGCACGAGTAGGCACGCACCGGCCCCCTGCGGAACTCAAACGCAACAGGCGGCTCCGGCACCGAATACCATTTACAAGCACTTCAGCGCCTCCAGGACTCCTCCTACCGTCCGTCCGACCGTCGATCGGCCAGGCATAGCAAGTGACGCCCTGAGCCCTGCCGCCATGGCCGGCGAGGCCCGGAGGACGGCGGATTCCGCCGCTATGGCGCCACCTGGTGCCCCGGGCAGGCGAGACGCCGCTTGGGGAGGTGGAGGTCTCGCTGGGGGCCTCTCCCGAGCCAGTGGAAATTTCAAAACGCAACATTCCAAAACACACATACCAAAGTAAGAAAGTGTACAAATGCTCCTGAGCCTAAGTCCCAGCTACCTGACACTCAGTGAGCCATCGAAGTGGCTGTTGCCATCTTTGTTAAAGTGGCATTGGTCTTTTTAAAGGATTTTACCAGTCACGACATTAAGGAACGGTGCTGTGAGATGAGGCTGCCAGGGGAACAACCTCAACTGACAGAGAAATGCCACAAAGAAAAGGTCTGCTCCTCCAAAGTGGAGAGGCCTTCCCACCGCTGTCCTCACCCCACAGGTGAGGAAAGGTCTCCCTGCAAGACAACGCTGAGCTACTGCTCTGCCCTGCCTCTGTGAGGGAAGAGGAGGACATAAGGCTGTCACTCTGTTACCCAAAGTGAAGTCTAAGATCCTGATGATCTGAATTTTAAAATGCACGTCTTTGAATGTGACTGGATTCCAGGATCATTATTTACACCTTTCAGCTTTTCAACAGCACTTGTGGTCTTACTGCCCATCTTGAAGTGTTGAGCCTTTCAGTACTAACTCCGCTGTTTTAGACCCTCTCTTCTTCAGGAATCTCCACTTAGCTTTACCTGGTAAGCCGTACGTGGAACAGTGAAATATTGCCCATGGTATTTTCCAATCAAGAATTGGATTTTCCCAGCATAGGATTTTTAAACTATGGTGCCTGAAGCTCAGTATGTCTTTGGACCCACCTGTACCCAGCTAGAGTTTCCTAAGCTGAGTTCTAGGCTACAGATGAGACTTCAACAAAGGAGAGACACCTTGGAGTTCTGCCCATGGTGGCACCCAAACAAACACACCAGACTTGAGGATGACGAGGGCACTTGCAACTCCCATGTAAATTAGACAGGCAGCTTCTGCAGGTCTGAGAGTGGAACTGCAAAGGCTTTGGGTGCAATTCAGCTTCCAAAAATGGTGCTCTTACAGAAGACATCAGTCTGTTCCCCTGCTGTGTCTAGCACATCGTGCTTTGAAAAATTGGGAAATACAGCTTATAAAGCAAGACTTTATAAAGAGGGAAACACTGGGTTGCTGTCCTGGTCTCTGTGAATAAAAGCAGTTTTGAAGATATTCATAATAGGGCATAGGAGGTTGCAGGACAAGGTTACCTTACCATTTCCTGCAGAAGGTGTTGTTTCTTCGTTTGTCTCTGTGCCACTCTTTTGGAACTTCTGGGACTTAGATGAAAGAAAATAGTAATTATTAGTTTTCCTCAAAAAGCTTTCCTGGCAGATACATTTACATAGTCAAAGGCTATCCATATCAAACATTCAACCAGGTAAAGATTTATTCCTTATGCCAAAGGGAAAGTCTGAGTATATAATACAATATATCAGTTCTGGACTTGAAAACAAGAGGTCCATGAAACCAAGGAGGGACAAGGGGTATAGGAAAAAATCACTCCCTAGGGAAGACAAAGTGAGGAGCTGAGGGTCACCAGAGCACAAACAGTGCCTTCACACACCCATACCTCCAGCACAGCACCATACAACCTGAACAGTGGTCCTTTAATAGCTCCCAAGCAGATGATGTGATGAACCAGCTCCAGGGTCCATCCAGAAAGCCTGGTGAGCAGACAGAGCCAAAGACAAGGCTGTAACACAGGTCCAAGGTCTATCCAGTAGACAGCATGGAAGGTAGACACAGCTACAGCACTGTGCAGACAGACATTCACTGTTCAGTTCAGTCACTATTAAGAAGAGTTTGGTTCTACCTCTGAAGTCCTTTGTAGGCAGCTGTTAGAGAGTATTTTAGCCTTCTCCTTGCTCATCTCTCTTAATCTGTCTCTCTTCATGAGCTCTAGGCTCCTCACCATCTGGTAGCCTGCTGGATCCTCTTCAGTTTCTCCACATCCTTTAAATGTCTTGTTCCAGGTGTGGGGTCAGCTGTATGGAGCAAGAGGAAATAGGAACTTCTTCTGGTCTTCTGGTCATGCTTCTTCCTAATGTGATCTACTGTTCAGTTTGCCTTGCTTGCAGTGAGAGCACCTTGCCAGATGACATTCAATTGAGCATCCAACATAACCCCCAGGTCCTTTCAACAAAATTGCTGCTCAGCCAGTTGCTGATACACAGGACAGTTCTGCCCTGGCCTACAACTTCATGTGGGTCCTTACTGAAGCCACACAACTATTTATTGGTCCTTTTCTTGACATTACTGAGGTCTCCCTAGATTGAAGCTCTGCCAACTTTACTGCTGTGATGTTACCCACAGAGATGCTGAGAATGTACTTTGTGTTCTCCTTCCAGTCATTGCTAGAGCTGGTGAACAGCATCAGCCTCACCTGGGCCACCCATTACCACCCACAGGTCAGGTAAGGAGCTGCTGATCACTAGACTGGCAATCCAGACGATTTTCCCATTTCTCCATTTTGCATACCCTGTACTTCCTCACTGCCAAACGAGAATGCTGTAGGAGACATTATAGGGAAGCCTCAGTAAATCAAGATATCTCCATCACCCTCTCCTTGCCCACTTATAAGCAACCGTTTCCCTAATGCCCATTGCTGGCTTTATCTTATGCTGGGCTTGGGCTGTCTCTGTTTTGTGCCAAGTACCTAAGCAATGCTTTTTTAAGTCCTCTTGTCAGAGCATAAGATGTGTCCTGTAAAATTCCCTGTCTTCCCCCACAGTGGCATAAGGTATCCTCAAGTTCTTTAGAACTTCTCTTTACAAAGAGCCAGGTCTCCTGATTGAGCCAGATCTTCTGCTTTGTGGTTAATTCTGTGAGATTCTACCTTGAAATTCTCTGCATGAGGGAATTTCACCCTCTCACCTTCCCAGCTTCCCTCCAGCTCTGAACTCCAGCAGAGGGCTCAGCAAACATCTGAGACTGGTCTGCCTTGAGTCACTACAGTGTATTTCCTTCAATCCTCCAGAGATAACAGCACCAGCTATGGCACAAAATAAAGAATAATAAGAAAAAATAGTTAGGTTCCGTCCAATTTAGAATTTTAGGACCTTGTACTCTTTAGCAGATATCTTTAAAGCTGCAGAAGAGCAGTTCTAGAGCTGGGGTTGTCTGTTGAGGAAGAAGGGGAGACTTCCAGCCAGTTCTCCAATGAGAAAAGGATGAGAGATATAATGGTTCATTAATGTCCAGGCCACTCATGCAAAGATTGAGAAAGCTAATTTTCACTTGTCAAGTTATTGGCCATTTTATCTTATAAAGTAGTAAAAGATGCAAATTGTCATGTAGCCCTTGGGCTGTGATCAGGACTAGCACTCCTGCAGCTTCCAGCAGCTCTCCTCATTCACACGGTGATCAACCCTGTTCTTGCTTCCTTCTGCCATCTCAGGTCTCACATATGATCTTCCTTTCTGCCACAAATGGGGTGACTCACAGAATGACAGAATGTTAGGGGTTGGAAGGGACCTGTGTAGATCATCCAGTCCAACCCCCCTGCCAGAGCAGGATCACCAAAGGCAGTTCACACAGGAACATATCCAAGTGGGTTTGGAATGTCTCCAGAGAAGGAGACTCCACAACCCCTCTGGACAGCCTGCTCCAGGGCTCTGGCACTCTCACAGGGAAAAAAATTTCCTTTCTGTTCTAGTGGCACTTCCTCTGATCCAGCTTGCCCCCATTCCCCTTGTCTTGTCATTGGACATCCCTGAGCAGAGCCTGGCTCCATCCTCTCCACACTGCCCTGCACATCTTTACCCACATGAATGTGGGCAGCCCTCAGGCTTCTCTGCTCCAAGATAAAGACCCTCAGCTCCCTCAGCCTGTCCTCACAGGGAGATGTTCCACTGCCTTCAGCATCTTTGTGGCTCTGTGATGGACTCTCTCAGGCAGTTCCCTGAGGTCCTTCTTGAACTGAGTGGTCCAGAACTGGACACAATATTCCAGATGCGGCCTCAGCAGGGCAGAGTAGAGGTGGAGGAGAACTTCTCTCGACCAGCTCACCACAGCCCTTCTAATCCACTCCAAAGTGCCATTGGCCCTCTTGGTCACAAGGGTACACAGGGATCCGTCTCATTATTCCAAAAGGTTTATCAGGCAGAAAACAAAAGCTAGTGGAAATGTTGTTGTTAGGAAACCATTGCTATCAACCCTACTGGCACAGAAATGTCTGTTGATGGACCATGAAAGCAGCAGCTGGGGCTGTGTTTGGTGCTGTTCCTCCTCCTGAGAAGAAATGAGACAGAAGCCAGGCTGCAGTGACTGCAGTCAAGATAAAAACTAGCAGCAGGCTTCTCTTTTCTCTCTGCTGTGATACAAGCACAAAAATAAGTCTGCTGCCAGCTCCAGAGTGAAGATGCTAATCTTTAAAAACAAAAGGCTCAGAGACTCTGGGGAAGGGGGCCTGTATCTTTAAAGCCAGGTATGGAGGAAGCTACAGCTCATTGTTTTTATAGACATTATTATTTGCTGGGTTATCTAACAGCATGCAGATGTTTGAAGGGGCTATTTAGCCTTCAGCAAATAAAATCATTTTTTCTTTGCCAGTAGCTACAAGATTTTCAGGACAGGACAAGTGTGTGGACAGCGTTCAACACGCTATTACTTGTGTATAAATGATTGGTATGAAAGCTGGTAGCAGCCTGACTTGGTTAATAGCATTGTTCTTACTGACAAATTGTAGACACCCTCGATCCAAAGAAGTGAATTTTAATTATTTATCAGAGAATCTTTGACCTTTATTTCTTTAATATCCAAAGCTAGCCTGAACTAGATTGAGGATAAATTGCTTCAGCCATAAATGCAAGGCTTTTTTTAAAAACTAGATTTTTTTTTAATCTAAACAATCCACTATAAAGCTAAACTCAAGAATTTTTATTTTTTTTTTGTCGTCTAAAGGATTCATGACAAAGCTAATCTCAAGCAGCTTTCAGAAAATCTCTTCAACATTTTCAGCATCTCTATTCATTGAGGAAAACTTGTTGCATGTCTTGGGTTTTTGGTTTGTTTTTTTGTTTGTTTTGTTTTTGGACCACCTCTTAGGAAAGCAAAACCCCACCAAAACTGTTTCACCCCCCCCACCCCCCAAGAAAGTGACACCTGGAAATCCTGGGAGCTGGCACTTGTTAAAAAATTGAAAATATAATGCTCTCCTCATATGTAGACACACAAATTTCTATTTAAAATAACTTGAAAGTCACTTTGAAATTCAAATAGTTCCAACCATATCTATCAAGAGGTTTGAGGCTTCAGCAGAGAATTGGCTAACACCTGATATTCTACTAATTAAGTCAATTGGAAAGTCTTCTCCTAATAACTAATTAGGAACCTAATTTCTGTTTTCAGTTTGTTAGGCACTGCAGGCTGTGAGTTACTTCTGAAAGTGAGACTCAGTGTCTTGAACACTTAGAAATGTAAACAGCCAACATCCTTTCTCACAAAAAGCCCCTTGATCTCTAGAGTACCTCTCCCTCTTCACACTGCAGATGAAATGTAATTAATGTCGGACCAAAAAAGAAAAAAAAAAAAAAAAAAAAAAAAAAAAAAAAGG